>CM070819.1:2566201-2626499 GCA_036326025.1 Chrosomus eos | reverse complement strand
GATTTAACTCTAAATGCGCAATCACATTGGCTGATGCTAAATCTTTAACCTCCTAAGACCCGAGTTTTGGTCAGAGGTGGAAAGTCAAGGGTCAGAAAGTAAAAGTCCTGCCACATTTTTATTCCACCCACAGCAAAAACTCCAGTGTTAAAGTTAATGAGATAATTAAATGATTCATTAAGTGATGATTGAGCATTATTGAAGACACCTCATGATAACAAGCAGAATCACTGAAGGAGAAAATCACAAATTGTACGTCACCATTATGGAGATCAGTGTTTGATTTAGTTGGGCTCTTGACCCTTATATTTTTAATTTGAGGTTTTGTTTGTCTTTTGTATCTGAGTTAAACAGCTAGATGAATAAAGGCAAAACGTGATTGGATGGTGTTGATTATGCTTTGACTTAATCATGAAATAATCATGACATAATTATGTAAACTGAACTTATTGAGATAGTTTAACTTGTTAATTACAACTGCTCTATGATTCCACATCATAGGACTTTCAGTGTTTTTAATACAATCCAAAATATCTAACAAAAAACTTTCAAAAGCAATTTTTATTTAGAAATACAGACATCAATAATCAGACTGTGAAGCTCAACAATGGTGACAATAATAAAGCATGTTGCAGTGCATTCTGGCAACCACCAATCACAACTCATTAATGGCTCCCATCATGCATTGCAGTGTGAATAAATTATGATCTGAATCTGAATTTCCTAATTGAAAAATCTGTTCGTCACCATTGTTGAGATGCATAGATTGAATCTTGATGTCTATGTGTGCCGTAAAGAAGACTTTTATTTATTTTTTGAAAACAAGTAAATAACTTTTTATTTTTTGAAAACAAGTAAATAACTTTTAAGAAATCCTTTGTATTATATTGAACATTCTGGATCTTTGAATCAGTGATGCTGTAAGCAATAATATAAATCTAAGTCAGAAATAAGGATCTTAATAAGTTCAGTGATCAAGTTCATATGATGATTATATCATAACATAAATCAAGAACATCAGTTCACCTTTTCTCTTTGTTCATTTGCCTGATATAACTCAGTAACAACAGACAAACAAAATCTAAAGTTAACAATATAAGGGTCAAGAGCCCAACTAAATCAAACACAGATCTCCATAATGGTGACGTACAATTTGTGATTTTCTCCTTCAGTGATTCTGCTTGTTAACATCAGGTGTCTTCAATAATGCTCAATCATCACTCAATTATTCACTTAATTATCTCATTAACTTTAACACTCTTGAGTCTGGATCCAAATAAACTCCCAGTAAAGTTCATTTAACACTGGAGTTTTTGCTGTGGGTGGAATAAAAATATGGCAGGACTTGTACTTTCTGAACCCTGGACTTTGTGATGTCCACGTATGTGGACAACCAGGTCTGAGGAGGTTAAAGACGCATCTCTTTAACCAAGCATTCACTTAATGCTTACCTTTTATACTACTTCTGAATCAGTTCGAATGCATTAATATTATGAACATCAGCTATGCTAATTATTTCCCATCTGTCTTTCTGCTGTTATCTCGGGACGCTAGTCCCGAGGTAAATAGCGTTCGTCAGCTCCAGTTTGTATCCAGCCTCTCACGAAGACTTCAGATGCCCCAACACCTGTGGAGAGACGACTAAACGCCTGTGGAGAGACGACTCGACGCCTGTGAAGAGACGACTAAACACCGGCGATATGTTATGCCTAAATTTATACATGATTAACTAACTGTATTTTTCTTTGTACATTTCTGAAATGCACTTTCTGTAAAGCTGCTTTGAGACAATGTGTATTGTGAAAAGCGCTATACAAATAAACTTGAATTGAATTGAATTCATATTTGCTTTGTAAGGTTTTTGAATTGTGGTTAAACTGTTCTGTAAGTTTCATTATTATTATGTCAGGGTCCTTTACATAATCAGTGCATTGCTGGTTTTGTAAATAACTAAAAAATATAACTTTGTGAAACTTAAAAATGTTCTCCAGTGACATTAGAACTGCTGCTCATTGGATGTTTTGACATCGCTGATGGAAAAAAAAAAAAATTACACTTTCAGACATCATTGCAGTTCTGCAGTTTACACATTTCATGACCCTAAAAATCAACAGAGCAGCTGCCAATTTACCAAAGGTTACATTTACATTACTGGCTTTTGCAGGGCATTTACGGGAAAACTGCACTCAATTTGGCTGACAACAGCAAACGTGTTATTTCATTATAGACATCTATATGTGGTTTTCAAGGCTGCTGATCATGAAATTATCACCATTTGCTGGAGTAACAATGACAAGCTTACAGGAGGAGTCACTAAACAAAGTCCAGTGGACAAATCTGAACTTTTGGTCTTTGATTCTGAATATTTATGTTAAATAAATTCAGTCCCCTGAGAGAATCCATGTAGAAAATAAAAATTCAAAAGAGTTATTTTAAACATAGCAATATGTGCTATATAATTCTACATGGTGAACTTAAAGACACCCTTGTGTAATTTCCAGAAAAACAAACTGCAAAAAAAGAAAGAAAAGAAAACAAATAGATAGATAGAGTTTGGACTGTGAGGGTCACGGAGGCGGGTATAAATCTGAGCTGCTGCAGGTTCACACACACACACACACACACACACACACACACACACACACACACACACAGAGAGACATGATGGAGGTGAAATTGCTGTGTCTGACTGTTGTTCTTCTCTCCTCACCCCTCCTCACACTGTGTGACCCGCTGTGAGTATTAAACACACCGTTTGCTCATAGAGTTACTAATAATCTGTTAGTAAGATTTCACACGCTGTGATTTGATCTCCTCAGGTTTGTTCTGTCAGCTCCTAATTTGCTGAGAGTGGGTTCCTCAGAGAACGTGTTTGTGGAGGCTCAGGATTACTCTGGAGGAGCTCTGAACGTGACGATCTCAGTGATGAACTTCCCAAAGAAAGACGTGGAGATGCTGTTCAAAACATTGACACTGACTGCAGCAAACAATTTCCAGATCCTTACAGATATAAAGGTAATGCCACCTTATGTAGCCTACACAGCAAAAACGTCAGTGTTATTTCAACTCCCATGGTGTTAAATTTAACACTTTCACAGAGTTTATATAATTCTCACCCGTCCAGAGTTAAATTAACACTTTGGATAGTGATAATATTTTAACTCCATAATAGTGTTAAAAATGTAACACTCAGAGTGTTATTTCTTAACACATTT
This sequence comes from Chrosomus eos, assembly GCA_036326025.1. NCBI lineage: Eukaryota > Metazoa > Chordata > Actinopteri > Cypriniformes > Leuciscidae > Chrosomus > Chrosomus eos. The sequence goes on along the minus strand of CM070819.1, from coordinate 2,623,284 downwards.
ATGAGTAATTTTTACACTACACTTGTGTTATTCCTTGGTGTTAATTCCTAACATTGTCACACTTTAATAGTAACTCTTAATCATGTTACTCCCTTACTCTTAAAAGTGTTAATTTAAATCATTCTGTGTTATTATAATAACACTAGTGTATTCAATATAGTTGTTATATACAATGTTCTGAAAATGCCTTTTCACTATAGGAAAAAATAAACGTACAAAGAATTCAACTTTTGTTTTAATAAAGGCAAAATATCCAAGCACCATACAATTGAACTCTATGCACATTTAGAGAGAAAATAATGGTACAATGTAAAGAATATCATCTTTACCATAAGCACTTTGTAAGTCAAAAGGCTTATAAATTTGAAGAGAGTCTGCTTTTATCACATCCGTTTCATCACTTTCGAACACATTGTAGGCATGAAAGTGCTCATTAAAATGGTCAACCATAAGCTTGTTCACTATGAAGTAGATCACACTGTTGACTAAAAGCATTTTTTTAATTCTGCAAAACACAGGCATTTCCTGTTCTGTGCTACTGCAAATGACTAACCCGGCTCTGTACTCTACCCCACTGATCTTTACCCAGTTAGTAGAGAAGATGTCTTTTGCTTCAGCGGGCAGAGCTTGGGCAAACATTTCACCATTTTCCTCATTGTCCACATTAAATGTTTTCAAAGGTCCGTACTCAACATGGTTCAAAGGAGAGGTTTCCCAATTGGATGCTATGGACATTTGATGTTTTTTGGCAAGTGATACTGTGATGTTCTTGAAGTTTTTAAGTGTGCTCTTGAAAACCCTGTGTTTTGCCTCGAATCTCATACTCCACATATGTATTAATGGTCCAATTTTTCTAATACAAGACGGGTAATGTAACATAAAATGATGTTTAGGAATCAGATTCCTACTTGGATACAAGTGTTTGAACAACTCATGATGTTCCATTATTAAATGCTTCAAATGCACAGTCATGCCTAGTGTAACAGATGGAGAGAATATTATGTTAATTATCTGCAGTAAGACATTTACATTTACATTTACATTTATTCATTTAGCAGACGCTTTTATCCAAAGCGACTTACAAATGAGAACCATAGAAGCAGTTAAACTAACAGCAGGACAACAAAATGTAAGTGCTATAACCTTTCCAGTTTAATCCAACGTAGAATCCGTAATTTTTTTTTTTTTTTTTTTTTTTATATAACAGAAAGGAAGAGAAGAGAAAGTGTTAGTATTACTGGAACAAGTGCTGCCGAAAGAGATGCGTCTTCAACCGTTTCTTGAAAATGGCTACGGACTCAGCAGATCTGGTTGAGTTAGGTAGGTCATTCCACCAGCAGGGAACAGTCATGGAAAAGGTCTGAGAAAGAGATCTTGTGCCTCTTTGACGTGGCACCACAAGACGACGTTCACTTGTAGAGCGTAAATTTCTGGATGGGACATAAGTCTGAAGTAATGAGTTTAGGTAAAAGGGAGCAGAGCCAGTGGTTGTTCTGTAAGCAAGCGTCAGTGACTTGAATTTGATGCGAGCTGCAACTGGCAGCCAGTGCAATTTTGTGAGGAGAGGAGTGACGTGTGCTCTCTTCGGCTCGTTAAAGACCATTCTAGCTGCAGCATTTTGGATTAGCTGCAGAGGTTTGATCGTGCAAGCTGGAAGACCAGCCAGGAGAGCATTGCAATAGTCCAGTCTGGATAGAACAAGCGCTTGAACAAGGAGTTGTGTAGCATGCTCTGATAGGAAGGGCCTGATCTTCCTAATGTTGTACAAAGCAAATCTGCAGGACCGGGCAGTTTTAGTAATGTGGTCTGTGAAGTTCAATTGATCATCAATAACAACTCCAAGGTTCCTGGCTGACCGTGATGGAGTTATGGATGACGGGCCTAGTTGAATAGTGAAGTTGTGACAAAGTGTTGGTTTGGCCGGGATAACAAGTAGCTCAGTCTTCGCAAGGTTAAGTTGAAGATGGTGGTCTTTCATCCAGTCAGAGATGTCTGTCAGGCAAGCTGAGATGCGAGCAGCTACCGTCGGATCATCAGGCTGGAATGAGAGGTAGAGTTGTGTATCATCCGCGTAGCAGTGATAGGAAAAGCCATGTTTCTGAATCACAGTTCCTAGTGATGTCATGTAGATGGAGAAGAGAAGTGGTCCAAGCACTGAGCCCTGAGGCACCCCAGTAGGTAGATGTTGTGACTTCGACACCTCACTCCTCCACGATACCCTGAAGGACCTACCTGAGAGGTAAGACTGGAACCATTGGAGTGCAGTTCCCGAGATTCCCTTCATCTTTAGGATTGACAGGAGGATCTGGTGGTTAACTGTGTCAAAGGCAGCAGACAGATCTAGCAGGATGAGAACTGAGGATTTGGAAGCTGCTCTTGCCAGTTTCAGGGCTTCGATTACTGAGAGCAGCGCAGTCTCAGTTGAGTGTCCACTTTTGAAACCAGACTGATTGTTGTCCAGGAGGTTGTTCTGTGTGAGAAAGGAAGAGATCTGGTTGAAAACAACTCGTTCAAGTGTCTTTGCGACGAATGGAAGAAGGGATACCGGTCTGTAATTATCCAGATGTGCTGGATTAAGAGTAGGTTTCTTAAGCAGTGGGGTTACCCGAGCCTGCTTAAATGCTGTGGGAAAGGTACCAGTGTGAAGAGAGGTGTTTATGATGTGAGTGAGTGCGGGTATGACTGAGGAGGAAATGGCTTGAAGTAGGTTAGTAGGAATAGGATCAAGTGGACAGGTAGTAGGGCGATTGGAAAGGAGTAGTTTGGATACTTCTGCCTCTGAAAGCAGAGAGAATGAGGGTAGAATGTGTGTGTTAGTTGGTAAAATGTGTGTGTCAGTTTGTGGATTGTTAAATTGGCCGCTGATGGTAGATGTTTTATGAATGAAGAATGTGGCAAAGTCGTCAGCTGTTAGGGTTGATGAAGGAGGAGGAGGAGGAGGGTTGAGAAGAGAGGAGAAGGTTTTAAAAAGCATGCGAGAGTCAGAAGAATTGTTAATTTTGTTGTGGTAGTAAGTCATTTTAGCAGTAGAGACATTAGCAGAGAAGGAGGAGAGGAGGGATTGATAAAGACCAAGGTCAGTAGGATCTTTCGATTTGCGCCACTTCCTCTCTGCACCCCTGAGTTTAGAACGATGTTCACGGAGAACATCGGATAACCAGGGGGCAGAGGGTGTGGTGCGGGCTGGCCTGGAAGAAAGTGGGCAGAAGTTGTCCAAGCAGTGTGTTAGAGTGGAGAAAAGAGAGTCAGTTGCACTGTTAGTATCAAGTGTTGAGAACTTGTCAGGTGGAGGAAGTGTGGATGAGACCAAAGAGGATAGGCGAGAGGGTGAGAGAGAGCGTAGGTTTCGCCGAAAGGTGACCTGTGGAGGAGTGTGTGTTGTGTTCTGAGGTAGGTTGAGGCTGAGAGTGAGGAGGAAGTGGTCTGAGGTGTGCAGTGGAGTGACTAGTATATGGTCAGTGGAGCAGTGGCGTGTGTAAATAAGGTCTAATTGGTTACCTGATTTGTGAGTAGCTGCAGTAGATACTCGTTTGAGGTCGAATGAGGCAAGCAGGGTGTGGAACTCAGCAGCCTGACGTTTTTCTATGTGGATGTTGAAGTCACCAAGAACTATGAGGGGAGTACCATCCTCAGGGAAGGATGAGAGTAGCACATCAAGCTCCTCCAAGAAACTGCCAAGCTGACCTGGGGGACGGTATATAACTACAAAATGGATTTTTATTGGACTAGTGATGGTGATTGAATGCGATTCAAATGAGTAGTGGTCACAACGAGGTGGTAAAGGATCAAATTTCCAATTATTTGAGATGAGCAGACCAGTACCTCCACCCCTTCCGGTCAGGCGAGGGGTGTGAGAGAAAGCGAAGTTAGTAGAGAGGGCAGCAGGTGTGACAGTGTCCTCAGGTCTGATCCAGGTCTCAGTCAGGGCCAATACGCATAGACCTGAATGACTAGAAATAGATGTGATAAAGTCAGCTTTGTTTACAGCAGACTGGCAATTCCAGAGACCAATAGGAAAAGAGAATAGAGTACCAGAAGAAGCCGGAAACCTACGCAGGTTGTTAGGATTGTACTGCCTCCTACGTGTGACTTTTGATTTGCGTATGTTAATAATAGTAGGAATTTGAAAACACATAGTGTAAGAGAGCTCACAACCAGAAAAATTAGTAGAGAAATTGTTTAGAAGAGAAAGGAAAAAAACAAATAGTACTCAAGTGCCTTGTCGGTGTCCTTGCTCGGTGGAGTCGCGTAGGTAGAGTCGATGGTCTTTACACTCTTTGGTCTTCACACGATGAGGGCTTCACACACGGTCTGCCGCGACCGCTGCCGCGAAACACTAACCAATTTATACACGCCTAATACCTCGTTATTGAATACAGCAGGCCACGCCCTGCTACTTAGTGAAGCGAAACTCCAAACGCGCTTTACCACGGTAAACAGTGTAAACCAAACAAAGTTTCCTAGCAACGAATATCCACGCTAAAATATAATGAGAAAAGTAAACACTTACAGACTGATGTACTCTTCTGTTGCTCCACTGCTTCTTCTGACAAGAGCTAGTGAATATCTGTAATAAGTACTTTAACTGGCTTTGGCCACGCCCTGCTACTTAGTGAAGCGAAACTCCAAACGCGCTTTACCACAGTAAACAGTGTAAACCAAACAAAGTTTCCTAGCAACGAATATCCACGCTAAAATATAATGAGAAAAGTAAACACTTACAGACTGATGTACTCTTCTGTTGCTCCACTGCTTCTTCTGACAAGAGCTAGTGAATATCTGTAATAAGTACTTTAACTGGCTTTGGCCACGCCCTGCTACTTAGTGAAGCGAAACTCCAAACGCGCTTTACCACAGTAAACAGTGTAAACCAAACAAAGTTTCCTAGCAACGAATATCCACGCTAAAATATAATGAGAAAAGTAAACACTTACAGACTGATGTACTCTTCTGTTGCTCCACTGCTTCTGCTGTTAAGAGCAACAGCAAAGTCCAGTTCTCGTTCCCTTCCGGCACAATGTCACCAAAAATCAAAGGAATGTTTCTTACCAGACAAAGAGTCTGAATAGAGTTGAGTCCTATATTATTGCCGATACTGTCCAAGTTGACCCTTGTCGGGCGATTTTTGCGCTCCAAATAGCCATAGTCAAAAGCGTATATTCGTGACAAAAGAACAGGTTTTGCCAAAACATTTTCAGAGAGATATTCAAACAGTAACTTAATCTCATACTGAGCAACCCCTTCAAGTATGTCATGCATTATGTCCAAAGAAAAGTTGTAGCAAACATGAAAGTACTGTAGGCTGTTAAGAGTTGAATTCTTCTTTAGACCAAACACACACAGCTTTTGTGGATCTGATTGCAACTCACTGCAGTGCATTTCAAAAAGCTCTTTTCCACGCAAGATTATCTTTGGGTCATCCTCTTTGTAAACATTCTGAGCTTCATCTTTTTCAATCAAACACAAACGACAGAAGTGACGTCCACTGAAAGACTCAACAAAACCCATTATACCATGCATCCCCAAGTTGTCCCCAGTTATCTGACATATAGTGCCATAGACCTTTTCAGATGAGAAAGGCAAATCAATGCCATGACTCTCCAATATTTTGATGTCATCAATCAGAGGCTGTAAAATAGGATCAAAGCCATATTTTTTCACATCTTCTGCATGAAACAATGCAACCAAATGGATGTTCATCAATACAGAGTTTAACTTTGGAGGAAGATTTCGGAGGACAAAATAGAGTGCACCAACTTTGTGAACACCACGTTTTGAACCCAGTGGGTTAGCAGTCTCAAAGTCATCATAGTAAAGCTGAATTTGTAAAGAAGTGTGCGTTTTTGAGAACAATGGATGTGACTTAAAATAACTTCCATCACTAAAGTCTTCGTATCTGTCTTGATACACATGGCTTTGAAAGCAGTTCACAAATGTAAGAATTGCGACAGATAAATTTAATAGTTTCCAAAATTGGAATGTAAACAAAAGTGTCTTTTACTGGGACCTGATCATAAGTACCTGTATTTTTATTTAGCCTTGTATCAAATCGAACTCCTAAATTTTTTTGCACTGGCTCCACAATCCCCCATTTCTCATTGAAATACTTCATTCTTTTAGTTTCAGTATTAAAACTATTAATTAAACAATCATACCATTGATCAGCTCTACCAAACTTGGATGTCCTTTTTGGATGTCCAGTAATAAACAAACATTGTTGAGTTGTTTTGATTGATACTGTAAAGCAGCTTTGATACAATCTGTATTGTGAAAAGCGCTATATAAATATATTTGACTTGACTTGACTTGACTTAAAACTCACAAATGGGTTTTCAAAATTCTCGAAACCCTTTTCCAATGAAGATCTTACAGGGTTATCTTTTGGCACAGCAGACAGTATTTCATGCTTAACTTGGGAGTGCAGTCCACCAGCAAGTTCTTCCAAATCACTAATAATTGATGAAACTACACTATTTGCCATACCACTACCATGGAGTTTGGCAACAATTGTAGCACAGATATGTTTTGTGTTTTCTGTGATACTTTGGCCTGATCCATTGTTGTCAAAATACCCAGCATCAGGGCTCTGCACGACACTTGTTCCTGCAACTTCTGTACTATTTTGTAAAATGTGAAAATCAGCCTGAAATGACTCTGAGGTTTCTGCATCACCACTTTGACAACTCTTATGAACATGAACTAAATGTTTTTTTAAACCTGCAAATGTTGAAAACTGACGCCTACAATTATCTTGTGCACAAATTAACTTAAACCTGGTGCTTGGATAGAAACTGTGCCCGATTCGCAAATGAGTTATTAGGCACTGGCTGGTAGCATGCACTGCTTGACAAATGAAACATTTAAACATAATCATATGTTATTCAAAAGTTTTGCCCGCAACTCACGAACTCTTGGAGACTCATCTGTTGTGGTAACATCAATGTTGTAGACCGTTGTCTGCAAAAAAGTGTAGAAATGGACCAGGGACTCATCATAAGATAAGTTAAAGACGTAGTGGGATTTAAACAGTTCATCAAAAGCACCCAATGAGCTGGTGGCTTGGCAGGGGATGAGCTGTTTGTCAACGGCGATGTAGAAGGCATCAATCTTCTTCTGGGTTCGGCCAACTGCAAGGATGTACGGTTGTTTACCCTCTCTTTCCTGCATATATTCATTGATGCTGCAGCATGACTAAAAGAAGAAAAAATATATTATAAATGTATACACCTTCAAGTAAATCTGGTACTTGCTGGTCCATGTTAATGTAATAGACTTTGTAAACTGCCCCTGTGATTTGCGATCATTTGCTTCAACGTGAAAGCAGTCCCCCTAAATAACTGGGACATACTGGCCAGTAATAACAGTAAGATCAGCAGCAAGAGTCAGATTTCACCTCACTGTCTGACAAGATGATGGTGGGAAGCACCCATTTAGCAAGTTTGTCTTTATCCTTTAATAATTAACCCAATTTTCAAGCAATTGCCACCCCTGAATTGATGGTAATTTGAAAGTGAAAGTAAAATGGTAACGGCCGCACAAGCATTTATAACGTTGCGTGGACCGAGCGTTCTCAGTTTGCTCCAACACGATCTCCTACTACTGCGTATCTATAGCACAAGTTTATGTTTGCATTTGGTGTGCTATAGACTAAAATTACTTTTTGCTTGCATATGATACACAATGGGTAGGGGTGTGGGGTAGGGACGTATTATATGTATGCCAGAAGTGCGGATCATATGCACAGGAAAAGTAATTTCTCTGTATAAATAGAATCCTACATAGAAACAGAAAATCGTGGTATTGATACGCACTTTCAAGAGATCAGGCTTTTCATTCATTCAAAGTTGAGCTTCAGCGAGAGACATGAGGACCGTTATGAACGCCTGTGCGGCCGTGTCCATTTTACTTTCACTTTAAAATTAGTGATTTAAAAACGCAGCAAAAGAGGGAAAAACTCCGCTACACCCCACCCCCTGGTTATACCGGTATTATTGGTGTTGTCACACGTCGATTAACCATTGGGAAAATTTCCTCAGTCACATGCCTAGAAGGAACGCACTTAAAAGCAAAATATGGACAGGAAAAGCTGGCAAGTGCATAGAACTAAAAAAAATTGTCTTCCTGGAATATTAACAAATGAGACATATAAATGTACCTTGTGAAAGTGCACCATTTTGTCCACGGCATCACTTGGACTTATTTTGGTCCTCTTCCTTCCAGCTGAGGGTGGCAAGAGATAGAGAAGCAGCAGCATAGAAGCGATGTCACTGTCCCAGTCTATCAGGAGTAAAAACAAGGAATTAATGTCTAATAGGAAAAGATAAAACTAGCTAACTAATTTGTATTATGAACCATGCATGCTGTGTAGCTTACTCATTTCATCGTTCTCTGTGAGTTTCTCAGCAGCTTTTAGAAGTCGGCACAGCTCATTTGTCTGAGTCAGTTGTTTGGCCTCTTTGATGACCTTGGGCTTGAATGAGGTGTCCCACTTCTCAAGCATCTTGGAGGCCATTTCAGCACCAAACAGCAGCAGGAAGTCTTGATTCACCTGTTGATTATACACACAAGCATATATATGAGGCTAGAGCTCAGTGCATTGGTGCGCTTAGTGATTTTTATTTTTTTATATCAGTGTGTGGTATATTAAACCAGTTTAAATCAAAATAAAGATTTTGGAAAAAAAGAATACAGTAAATAAATAAGCTAGGAAGATAAATGATTGTGTATTTTCATGGCTAACATCCCACAAAACACTGGTTATTGAATACTTAAGTTTAAATTTTAAATAATTAAGTTTAAAGAAATATACAACTCACCAGTCCTTTGACATCCAAAAAGCGTGGAAATGTTTTGAAGACATCTGTGCTTCTTTGTGGGTCATGCACTAGGTCCTGACGATGTTGAAAAGTCATCTTCATCTTCTGAAATACACTTGCTTCATCAGGAGAGTGAACAAGAAATGAAATGGCCTCCCTGCAGGCATCTCCATCCAGTTGCTCAGGCAGTGTGGTTGCTGATCTTCGGCGCTTTGGTCCTTGTGGTTGATACACCGAGGCTTCCTTGACTGGCCGTTTTCCTGCAGTCCTGGAAATGGTTTTAAGGCGCCATGCTAAATATCCACTGCCCTTTTCCCCATCATAGAAATGCTCCTGTTACGTTTAAATGAATAAACACAAATAAATCACAAAATGATCTTACAGAAAGTGCAGGTGCAGCATTGTGAAACAAAACAACAATTACTTATTTAATAGATTTTCTTTTTTCAAATTAATTTGCAATATCCTTATAACCCAAGTCATTCAAATCAGGGCACTATTATCGATATTGTTGTTGAATTATCAAATCTTTTCACTTTTATAAGCAACTGTAGTTACTTTATAATGAAAACTACAACACCAAAGCCCTTTTCTGTAAATTGGGTGCTGTGTTTTCTTAAGGTTTTAAACTTACATAGCCATTTGGAGAAAAAGGGTCCTTCAATGAGGGAAAGAGATTAATAATTCCCAGGGCATACTTCTCCTTCTGCTGACGGGAAGGAAACCTGCTATAGAGTGAAGAAAGTCAATCTTTAATAATTCCTCTTTATATAGTACAATAAACATTAGTTATATCATAACAAGATTACATCCTTTTTTTAAATTCCTTTGTAATAAAACCTTTTTAAATCTTACCCATGTCTCTCAGTCATATCACTCGCCAATAGGTTGACAAGCTGTCTCCGAGTGCGGTGCATTAGTGAATTTTCTGACTTGTACTCTTCAAGAATATCCTCTCCTCCAGGCTTCTTAAGCAAGGCCTTTTCTACCATCTACTCACATAACAGGAAAATGAAATTTAAGTTTTAGTGTTCAATTCTTTCTATTAAATAAAATCAGAAAAAACATAGCACAACATGCCTGTATGGTAAAAATCTAGGAAGGGGCAAAGTAATAACATTTTCTTTGATAAAGAGAGTTTGGAACCAAATGCTTCAATTGTTGATAATCTTAATTTAGCATGACACCTTAATTTGATTTACCATCAATTATAAGAAGTTTTCAGCTCTCAATTACCTCCTTTGCCGCCTCTGACACGGAAGCCTTTGTTGCAGAACTGCTCATGTGTTCTTTGCTGGATACATTTCTGCTTGTTGTGGGAATACTCAGTTCTCTACGGTCACTGTCACTTGAAGAAAGGGATGTGGTATCCGTGAGAGAAGATTGTGTTGAAGATGGTGGTAAAGGAGAAAATTCTTTAAAAAGAGAGAATTTGATTAACTTAACTTTTTGTGGCTTTACCCATTTTAGTATAAACATTTTAAGTTACCCTAAAGTATTTGGATGATATTTTTAGTAATCAGTAACAAACTTGTTCCTAGGGTTGTGCGATGTCTACCAATTTGGCATCAGACGATGTGTACAGTGAAACATCGCGATGGACGATGATATCGGGAGGAGGGGCGGGGCTAACATTCAAATTTTTCACTGAAGCAATAAGCCTCGCAAAGCCGTGTTTTACAGTGGATTTAGAACAGCTAAGGGGCGTAGGCACAACGCGGAGATATTTTCCTCTACATCTCATCAACAATTTTGATTTCGGCACGCTCTGCAGCAGCTGACCACTAAGGAGCGAATGTACAGTGACGTGACAGAACTGCCAGATTCAGACTGTGCTTTCGCACTGTGGCTGGCGCTGAGCCAGAGATGGACGCACTCGTCATATTATATCACAACTATTCAGTGTTTCTAACCACATAATGTTTATTTTAGGTTTCAGACATTTAAATACATATAATTTATAGCAAAACAATACATTTATAGTAGGTAAAATACACAATGGTGTCTATGGAAGCAGCAATAACAACCCATTCAAATATATTTGCCGACGGATTTTATTCATATCAGACACACAGTTTAAGTAACTATAAAGTTACCTCTATTCTTCTCCCAGTTCACCGGCCATGTATTTCGGGAGAAACTGATGAATTCACGTGCTATAATAAACCCAATAGACAGGAATCTCTGAACTGTGGCCGAAACAAACATGACGGCGCCCATCTCACGTTACAGATCAAAATCATTTATAAAGGTTTTTTAAACGACAAAACAAACTCATTTACACGTATTTGACTATCAGAATAGAAGATAGTTGATGACATGGTAACCAGCTTTGTTAATATTTATAAATAAAAGCACTAACGTTACATCTGTCATACAGCGCTATTTTGGCTGTGGTGAATCACGTGCCAAACATGACGCGTCACCATGGAAACATGGGGGGGGGGGGGGGGGGGGGGGGGGTCGCGATGCTGGCTTAACATCGTGATGGCTGACAATATTCGTCTATCGGCACAACCCTACTTGTTCCATCATTGCCCACTGCCTTGTTCGTTCCATAAAGAAAGGTCAATGTCAGCTGCATCAAAGAGCCCCATCCATAAACACAGGTTTTCTTAATGACACCTACCTTCATCTGAAATGCTGTACTGACGTACTGTCAGGCACATGTCTGGATTGGCCTCCAACAGCTCTAGAAGAATGTCTTCCTCTACTGCTGTGTCAGTTTCATCAAAAATGTCAAGTTGAGCCTCATCAGGAAGCCCAAACTTGTTTTTGACTATAAAAAGAGAGAATGTAACAAGATAAAGTCACTTGGAGCAAGTTTTAAATCATCCTACTTAACTATATCCTTGACTTGTAAATGTTAAATAATCTGCAGCAAAAGTATACTGCCATGTACTAACTAATGTTGATGATTACACTATGAACTGTCATTAAAAGTAAAGCCCTGCAATTAAAATAAAATGACAACATTTTAATAAACTGTTAAATACAGCCAAAAGTATTTAAATAGGTCAGCCACAGATAATCATGTACTGTGATTTGTTGCAAAAGTGGCTACATATTTTGTTTGGACTTTAAAGGATGGCTATTTACCTTCCCTCGTGAATTCTGAATAGGTGAAGCCTGAGTGCAATTTGATGTACTTCTTGACACTACGGTATTTCACCTTCAGCAACATGGTAACATCCTGAAACTGCACCTAGAGGAGAAAAAGTCAGAAGTGGTTCAATCTCAACTGCAATGATATGTTAGCTTATGTTTAAGTGGCAAACAAGCAGTGAAAATTGCTAATATGCAGTGAAACAAATTAAAAAAAAAATCTGGTTTGAAACATGATGCCCTGCAACTTTTTTGAACTTCATTCAGAAACCAAGCATTATTAGAAGTTGTTTGCTTGTCATTTTGCGAACAGACCTGATTTTCTTTTTCATCTGGATCATGATGTTGCGGCTTCGGCATACGTTTTACCCATTTAAGAAAGTAAATCACGGCAGAATTGGTTTATTTTGGGTTCATACCACTTGCATGCATCCACCATAGCTCAAAACTCTATTTAGAGAACAAACATTTTAAAAGTTGTTTGCTTGTCTTGTGGATGGACCTGATATAGGCTACCTTAGTATGAATTCAAACGTTTTACAAAATCTTCATCACGATGTTTGTATTTCGGCTTAGTTTTACCAGTTTATTGCAATTAAAAAAAAAAACAGTTAAATCTGAACCTCAAATAACGCGCAGGAGGCAGCACAAATGTTGGCGCCGACGAAAAATTTGAATTATCCCTGCACAGACATGCAACGCATTTTGAACCTGACGACGACGCCACATAAAATGACTTTGATTAAACGTTACTATAAGCACACTGACCATACAGTGGTTTTCTTAAATGTAACGTTACAAACACTGTTAAACACATGTTGTTAACGTTATATTAAAACGCGCTGGCGTAATTTTACAGTTTTTCATTTGCTGAACTAGCCTAATTTGACTGTTGATTTGCAAACGTAAAGACTAACATAAATTGATAAATGTGGTTATCACCCTACTAACCGAATATTCCTAACAGAAATGTCCTCTCACACATGTTCTCTCTCAACCATCAACTAACGTTAACGTTAATAAAAAATAAAAAAAATAAAAAAATAAAAAAACGACGACGACCCCCACCACACGTTAACTTAATCCACACGTTAGCAAATCGACTGCATCACACTTCACTTAACGTTAAAAATGGTTTAAATACTGACTAACGTTAACAGCCTTTATAAGTTTATAAATGTGGTTCTTACCTTTTAAGCCGAATATCCCAATCGGTAGGCCTAAGTGAAGAGAGTAGAGACGAGTGATTCTCCCGCTCGTCAATGAGCGCGAAAAAACCGGATGTGGAAAGTAACTCAAAATTAGTGTATACTCCTGACTCCTTGAAATGACGCCCCCCACAGAGCTTTTTCAGCACTGCAAGTGTTAAAATAACACACAAATCAACACCCATTCACTCAGAATAATTTACACTGGGAATTTAACTCAAATTAACACAACAGATTTTGCTGTGTACACAGCAAATTCTTCAGTGTTAAATTAACACTGAAAAGTGTGAATTCTATAAACTCTGAGCAGAGTGTTAAATGAACACTGAAGCAGTGTTAAAGTTAATGAGATAATTAATTGATTAATTGAGTGATGATTGAGCATTATTGAAGACACCTGATGTTAACAAGCAGAATCATTGAAGGAGAAAAGCGGATTTTTTTAGTCACTGTTATGGTTATCAGTGTGTGTTGTAGTTGGGCTCTTGACCCTTAAATCTTAAACTTCGCATTGTGTTTGGCTGTTGTTCATGAGTTATAACAGCCGGAGGAACAAGTGGAAAAGTGATCTGATGGTATAGGATGTGTTTTAACATAAACACTATTTCACATTCATTTAACCTGAATCACTGAACTAATATAGAGACCAATTTTGGTTTACTTTATTAATTATAGCAGCACTGGTCTAGTTCAGCATAATGTTTTTACAATGTAATCCAAATAACTTTTTAAACATTTCTCATATACAAAATTTCTTTTTTTAAAAAAAAAATAATTTAGTTTTTAGACACACAGACATCAATAATCAGCCTGTGAATCTCACCAATTGTGACAATTATAAAGCATGTTGTAGTGGATTCTGGGTGCCACCAATCAAAACTCTTTCATGGCTCCCATCATGCATTGCTGCATGAATAAATAATGAGCTTGTGTTCTTCAGAGGTGATCTGTTTGTCACCATTGCCGAGATTCATACGCTAAATATTGATGTCTGTCTGTGCCTACATAAAGAATTTTTGAAGTTTTCTTTTTCTTAATTATTTGGATTTCATTGAAAATGTTAAAAATGTGATGCTGAACAAGATCAGTACTGTTATAATGAATAAAGCAAGCTATACTGGGCTCTAAATTAGTTCAGTGATTCAAGTCAAATGATTGCGAAACAATGATTATGTTATAACACAAACAACATCATCAGTTTACATTTCCCATTTGTTCATCTGGCTGTTGTAACTTACGTACAACTGTCAAATACAATCTAAATTGAATGATTTAAGGGTCAAAAGCACAACTAAAACAACTACTGATCTCCATAATGGTGACTTAAAAATTATGGTTTTCTCCTTCAGTGATTCTGCTTGTTAAGATCAGGTGTCTTCAATAATGCTCAATCATCACTCAATGAATCACTTAATTATCTCATTAACTTTAACACTGCTTCAGTGTTTATTTAACACTCTGCTCAGAGTTCATATAATTCACACTTTTCAGTGTTAATTTAACACTGAGGATTTTGCTGTGTACCTTAATTTACAGTATGTAGATTTTTGTTTGTAAAATGCTTTTTCTTTTATTCAAAATTTGCAAAGGACTAATACATTTTCTGTTCTCTAGATCCCTGATGATCAGAACTTCTTCTCTGATGATCCTCTGGAGAAGCAGTATGTGTTTCTACAAGCTAGATTTCCATACAAAACCTTGGAGAAAGTGGTCATGGTCTCATTCCAGTCTGGATATATATTTGTACAGACAGACAAGCCCATCTACACGCCTGCTAGCACAGGTACGATTCAGTATTCAAAACATGACAAACATGGAGTGTATTAATGCACAATGTGAACTTTAAACATGTTACATCAGCATGACATCCTTCTGTTTATTATTAAACGGACTGCTGCTTGGGGATTGGAGTGAATGGGGATCACTCCAGAGAGCCAATCATCTTCGATTAATATTGAACGAGCCAATGAAGGCAGTACATCATTATGGAATGTCACTGTGGTGGCTCTAGCCTATGACAGGGGGAGACTTAACCAGACAGTGAGGGTAAAGACACAGGCTCACCGCAGGGACAACCACATAACGGTTACTACCTGAACCTCCGCGTTCAAATTTAGGACTGGCCTGAAATCCTCCAGGGGTCTGAACACGGGTACCATCGTACCCCGGCCCTCAGAATGTTTTTAGGGGAAGTTCAGGAAGGGCTGTCGAGGGGAGAACTTGGTCTGGTTTGGCCAATAAGGGGCAACTATCAAGACCTGCTTCACTCCTGACCAAAGGTGTATAGTTGAAAAGTAGAAGTAGAGAAAAAGTAGAAGTCCTGCCATGTTTTAATTCCACCTCTGAACGGATTTCAGCTGATCTCTATCTCCTGTCTGAAAAACTGCTAATTAGCAAATCCAGGAGTAATATGATCGTGGGTAATATTCCCTTCGAAAACAAACTCAGCAGTTCGGATTTAGGAACATTAAAATGATTGCTGTGTTCCTTCCCACATAGCAACATTGTGTCGGCCCAGATCCGGCCCAAATCTGGCACTTGTGGAATGCGGATCTGGCCCACATGCAGCGAGGAATGACGGCCCTTGGGTGGCCCACTCCTGTTTGCCAGATCTGGGCCACAAGCAGGCCATAGCAATGCCACATGTCAGCCAAGAGTAAAGAAATAAACCAGAACTGGACTTTATCTGAGCCACAAAATCTGTGTATATTAAATATGAAGTAAGTTCAGCCATAATAAGCCTGTTAACAAGCAGAATCACTGAAGGAAAGAAGAGAACAGAAAAACAGACGAGCAGAAACACAAGAACTACAACTGACTTCAGACACAGCCTTAGATGAAATCCACTGAAGAGAAAATAAGACATTAAATCTGTGAAGATCTCAGCAGAGGAGGAATAAACAACTCCACAAACAGCATTACCAGCTTCACTTATTACTAACCAGACTGACTTTATTTCTGTTAGACGTCTACACAAGTTTTTATTGAGAATTAACAGAGGTTTAACTGTGTTTAAAACGCTTTAAAACTTTAATTTGAAGTCACCATAACAGAGATTAGCGTTTCCATTAGTTGGTCTCTTAACTCTTATTATGTCACTTGTCTTTTTTTGGCTGCTATGTCGGTGTGTGAGTCAAACACATTTGCAGCAGCAAAAAAAAAAAAAAGCTAAAGTACAGTGAGATCTGTTGATGATGTCATATGTTGATGGTTTTATAATCATCGTTAAATAGACTGATTTACTGATGTCTATTGAATCTAAGAATTGTGTTTTTCCATTAAACTATTTATATCACAACCCCCACACTGCAGCATGAGATACAGCAATATTACAACAATCAGTTAGAAGATTTTAACAAAAACGAGCACAAAAAACTAATCTACCATGACACTCACAGATATCAAAAATCAGCACATGAATCTCAACAATGGTGACAATCAAAAATATTTAGGTAAACATCAATTCAGAACAGCACTGGAAAGCTCACAACAAAAACAACAGCAAAAAATAAAAGCAAATATCTCAAATTAAACAAATAATAGGACAATTCAGCTGCATTATTTATTCATGTTGCAATGCATGCTGGGAGTTTTGTACTATGCTGGTGCCCAGCATGCATTGCAGCACGGTACTTTTGATTGTCACCATTGTTGAGGTTCATACGCAGATTGTTGATGTCTGTGTGTGTCGTCGTAGATCAAATCTTTTGTTAAAATTTTCTAACTGATTGTTGTTATATTGCCATATCACAAGCAGCAGACACACAGGGTTTAAGATATGAATATATTAATGGAACAGAACAATTGTTAGATTCAAAAGACATTAATAAATCCATCTATTTAATGATGATTTTAAAATAATTAACAGGAAACCTACATCATCTCATTTCACTTGAGCTTTCTTTGCAACTGCAAATGTGTTTGACATACACACACTGTCACAGGAGACAAAAGAGTCAGAAGACATGGTAAGAGTTAAGAGACCAACTAATGGAAACGCTGATCACTGTTATGGTAACTTCAAATGAAAGATTCAAACCTCTATTAATTCTCAATAAATTCTCTAATTCTCTTCTTTCCTTCAGTCATTCTGCTTGTTAGCAGGCTTATTATGGCTGAACTTACTTCATATTTAATATACACAGATTTTGTGGCTCAGATAAAGTCCAATTCTGGTTTATTTCTTTTCTCTTGGCTGACATGTGGCATTGCTATGGCCTGCTTGTGGCCCAGATCTGGCAAACAGGAGTGGGCCACCCAAGGGCCGTCATTCCTCGCTGTATGTGGGCCAGATCCGCATTCCACAAGTGCCAGATTTGGGCCGGATCTGGGCCGACACAATGTTGCTATGTGGGTTATTACACCCAAGAGCAGAACACCACTTCGCTTAGGCGCCATTCTGCTCAGACAGTGCTGCTCCAGCGTACTTTTCGGCACAACACCGGTCCGCGCGCGCATGATTGACAGCTCGCTCACGAGCGAGGGCAGGTCTGTGTTGAAACGCTGCTGTCAATCAACAATCGTGGGAGAGGCGTCCGACCGTGTGATGTCACATGGTCGAACGTCTCAATTTACGGCAGGGGAAAACATATAAGGAGATTAAATCAAAATCACTGGATGGATTTTTATCATTATATGATGGTTGTGTACAGGCACTGCCAACACACATTTCAGTACAATCAACTTGTAAAAGTGCATGTACCATTATATGACCCCTTTAACTCTGTGTAATTTGAAGTCACCATAACAGTGATTAGTGTTTCCATTCGTTTGTCTATTAACTCTTGTTATGTGTTTTGTCTTTTTTGGCTGCTATGACAGTGTGTGTATCAAACACATTTACGGCAGGAAAGAAAGCTAAAGTGAAATGAGATCAGGTGATGATGGTTACCTGGTGATGTTTTTTATAATCCTCTTGAAATAGACTTATTTACTTAGTTTTTTCAATCTAATAGGGGTGTAACGAGACGCTTATCTCACGAGACGAGACAGACACGAGATTGGGTTCACGAGAACGAGACGAGACGAGATTTTTGCCCAATTTTACAGAAATCCTCAATGACACAATTCATGACTGGAAAAGTATGCAGGTGCATTTTGCAATGTTTAACTAATAATCTTATTAAGTAGACCTGAAATGACATGCATTAGGAGTATGAATTATCAAATGCATTGAAAGAAAACAATATACAACAATATAACCTTTTAATAATAAAAGGTTTTTATTGACTGGTTTTTCTCCTGTATGATTTCACATTAGTCTCTTCAGACCTTACTGTAAGAGCTTTCAGAACTTCTGATTGAGGCTGTCTGTGACCTCCTAACTGAACTCTAGAAGTCTTATTAAGTGCAAACAATAAGTGCAAGTGCAACCATAATCAAAGTTAGCGCACAGACTCTTTATAATTGTTTTGAAATTGCTGTTTTATTTTGCACCGGCAGTTATAGGGTTAATGCGGTGAGTTCGGGAAAGGGGGAAAGCTATATGGGGAGGCTGCAGACCTGGAGCCGGCAGATATACGCCCCTGGCAGTTTTACGCCCCTGACAGTTTTACGCCCCTGACAGTTTTACGCCCCTGACAGTTTTACGCCCCTGTTGTTCCTGATGCGTCCAGTAGGGGGATTTACTGCGAAATAACATAATTAAATCGACTCTAACACATTAATAACCCGTCCATAGACTTGACAATTTTGTTTGTTTTTTTGTTCATTTAAATATTAAAGTTACAGTGTAGATCTGCACGGATTAAAATATATGTAGCTATAGACCTTATTCAGAGCAGCGCCATGACAGGTATGAAAGTGAGGCTGTGAGGGATAGACTTACCGTGTTTCCAATGGCATCCGCTGTAAAAAGCTGAATAAAGCTCCTATATTACTTACAATTTTCCACAGCTTATATTGTCGGGAGTTTTTTGTCAACTGAAATTTCTTGGAAAGATATTTTTTCAGTGTTTCATGAGCAGAACAATCCGAAAACACATTAAATAACAGTACAGCCCATTGAGGAGATGCATGTCTATCCCTCACAGCCTCGCTTTCATTCTCATTAAAAATCAAAGATGGCGCTGCCGTGAATAAGGCGTATTGAGTTGGGCTTCACTCTCTTCACTCAGCCTACATAAGACTATGTGTTTTTGTGAATTGAAAAATTAAAAATACACAGTTGGATCAACTGTTATGACAAGTATATGACCTACTGCAGTTATAGGCCTATTCACCATATGTTTTTATATGGAAGACTGAGTGAAATATGTTGTGAATTTATAGTTACATTTAGATATTAACCAAATTAGTCATACAGCCTATACTGTGTAATCATATGGATCCTTATAAGCTGTAGTATTCTCTATTGGTCGTCATACAGCTACAAGACAGTGTCCTACACAGCATTTTATGAAGACAAACACAATATATCCCTTTTCTAAAATTCCATGGGCCATTTAAAAGAAAGACACGATATTGTTGTTCACAATTTTTTTGATTAACACCATTTATGAATTATGATTACTTCCCTATGGTTTGGCCCTCTTCTTTAACTATTTTTTAAAAGGACATCCATAGTGATTTTATTGTGTGTGTGTGTCAGGTGAGTGTGGATTGCATCAATTTGCTCCTGATCTTCAAAGTACAACGGCACAGGCACTTGTTGGTGGAACAATAGTGGAAAAAGTGTCAAGCCACTTTGATTTCTTTTGGCCAACGATGATGGACTGTGCAGAGAAAATTGAAAATGACATTAAAACCATGTCCATGTAGGTCTCCGTAAGTTGTTTATTTTGTAAGTCGTAAAAAAAAAGATGGGTGTTTATAAGTTTAGAGAGAGATTTTAATTTTCTTATAGCTAAAGCAAACACACACCTTTATGAGATGCAAGTTTAAAAGAATTTGGTAAAGACAGAGTATGATAAAACCCACATTAAGTGCACATACCCTACATTTTAGCCCAGACCAGTAAGCTATTTTAAGAAAAAAGGTATATTAAGATATAAATTATATAATTATATAATTTCATTTATATATGACTCAAACCAGAATTTACTTTCAAACCATATGGTAAAAGTTTTTAATGTGGGTTTTATCATGTGATGTTGGAAATAATCAAAATATTTGAGTGAGTGTGCAGTTCAACTCTTTACTTGGAGAGAGAGATTTATATACACGTATACATATATGCCTATTATAAATGTGTCTTTTGTGTGTTCACACCATAGACTGTAAAAAAAAACAAGTTCACATATTTCCAATATCTACTGTAATGTTGCCCCAGAAACCATGTGGAGTAGGCTTTGTTTTAATGCAAGGAGTAAACAGGATCTTACCAGAAGAGGCCATCTCATGCAAGCTAAAGAAAATTAAAAATAAAATGAATTTTAAAGTGAGTAGAGAAGACTAGGGGCAGCTAAAACTACACGTGGTTAGCTAAGTTTAAGCCAGATTGAACATAAACCTGACCGTCAAGTACTTTTTGTCTCTCTAAATAAATTATAGACATTGATAGAAATGAATTGATAGCTACCAAGCTAATCGTTTATAAATAATAAATGTTGCATCATTGCTAAACAACAATAACTTTAGCAGATTATTTAACATACAAATTACAGAATCTATTATTGTTTTGTCAGATTTTCATTCTAATGATAAAATCTTGATTATACAGTATTATTTACTTTGTCTTCTGGGCAAGATTCATCTTCATAAAGACTGAACCATTCAATGATCCTGATTTAAGAATATTCTCCTCTGATATAAAGTCCCTTTTTTCTTCAAGAAAATGTCAAAACCTTTAAACTCAAAGTTTTCTTAAAACAAATAATATAATTGAGTCTGTTGTAAAGAACCTTCCATTTAAAACTGTATTGATTTGTGTAGCCTAATTCAATCTCTTTTGATTTCCCCCTTGTTTTTAGTTTTTTTTTCTCTTCTCACTGTTAATGTCTTGTATCATTTCATTTGCAATACAAAATAAATAAATAAATACATTTCAAAAAATAATTATTATTGATCATAACTCAATTCGCGTCGCTGTACAGCCTCCCCCTACTGGACGCATCAGGAACAACAGGGGCGTAAAACTGTCAGGGGCGTATATCTGCCGGATCCAGGTCTGCAGCCTCCCCTTACTCGGGGAAAGGCCGGTAGAGAAACGAGCCGTGTTTGTCTCCACAGTTGTTCTTGCGTTTCAGAAACAGAGCCTCCCTTGTCTGTTGTCTTTAAGACATTACAGTACTCTCTCAATATTCGAAGTGCAAACTGAGACGATAGCCGCAAATAAACAGTCCAGTGATGGGTATCGGGAGACGGACGATTGTATGTTCGCGGCCTAATTTGTGCGCAATGCACATCAGCGAGCTTGTGTTTTACTTTCACTATCGTGATCACGCGTACTCTGTGTATAGCAGCGGTGCTGAGCATGCATTATACAACATAAGATCAGACGTTTAGTCTATGTTGCGCAACGAATCCTCCGCCATCCTCACACGATCAGTGAACTGTGATTCGTGCTGCACTGATTGCAACTGCAACTCGAGCTGGATGAGCAGAGCAGACTTTTACATTAGTTTATAATGGTTTTGAATTATTTTTATAAAAACAGAAAAACGATAGTTTAGGCGAATGTGAGTGTAGCGGTGGAATATTATATGGTAATAGAAATCGCGAGACAGCTTTTCACTCGACGGGAAATCTCGTCATGTTTTAGTCTCGCGAGATCTCGTGGCACGAGATCTCGTTACACCCCTACAATCTAATAATTATTTTGTCACAATATTTTTTTCATGACACAAACCCTGTGTTACTGCAGCACGAAATCTAGCAATTTTATTACAATAAGTTAAAAGACTTACAAAAAAAGTCTGTTTTTAATGACACACACAGACATCAAAAAACAAATAATAAATATTTGTGATTGTCACCATTGTTGAGATTCATACGCTGATTGTTGATATCTGTGTGTGTCAGCATAGTTTCCTTTGTATTTCATTTATTGTTAATATCTTTAAGCCAATTGTTATAGTGTTACATTTCATGCTTCAGATACACAGGGTTTGTGATGTGAATATATTAGTACAGAGGTCTTCACTCCTGCTCCTGGAGAGCCACTGTCCTGCAAAGTTTAGTTCCAACCCTAATCAAACACACCTGAATCAGCTCATCAAGCACTTCAGAATCGCTTGAGTATTCAAAGGTAGGTGTGGTGAAGCAGGTTGGAACTAAACTCTGCAGGACTGTGGCTACCTCTGTATTAGTAGAATAACATAATTATTTAAAATCCTCAGTGAAGGAGTCTGTTTCAAGACCATCACCTGATCTCGGTCCACTTTAACTTTCTTTGCTGCTTTAATTGTGTTTGACAAACACACTGTCACAGCAGCCAAATAAGATATAAGATAGACTAAGAGTTAAGAGACCAAATAATGGAAACACTAATCACTGTTATGGTGACTTCAAATTAAGTGTTAAAGAGTTAAACCTCTGTTAATTCTCAATAAACCTTTTGTAGACATCTGACAGAAATAAAGTGAGTCTGGTTAGTAATAAGTGAAGCTGGTAATGCTGTTTGTGGAGTTGTTTAATCCTCCTCTGCTGAGATCTTCAGATTTAATGTCTTTATATTTAATATACACAGATTTTGTGGCTCAGGTGGTTCTGGTTTATTTCTTTACTCTTGGCTGACATGTGGCCAGAGGTGTAAAGTCCAGGTTCAGAAAGTAAAAGTCCTCCTCAGTATTTTGTTCCAATCTCCTGGATTTGCTTACTAGCAGTTTTTCAGACAGGAGATAGAGATCAGCTGAAATCAGTTCATGGGTGGAATTAAAACATGGCAGGAATTCTACTTTTTCTTTTCAACTATACACCTCTGAACTTTTTAATGGCAAATGACCAATCAATTTCCTTAAATGAAATAAGTTATCTCAGGTTTTAATTCAACGTATTATTAATAACAGTAACATACTGTAAATAATACAGTAAAGAACTGTGAATTTACAGCTGCCCTTGTTTTGCTGCTTTTACATGTGTGCTGTATTTTTTACAGTATAATTGTAGTTTATGATTTACATTACTCTTGTAAAATTTACTGGCTTACTGACAACCAAAATTGCATGTAAGCTGCTGTAAATTTTACAGTAATTTGTTACAGTGCACTGTTAGACCTTACCAGGTTTTTTTTACAGTAAAATACTGGCAACAGTGTTGCCAGTTATTTACTGTAAAAATGCACTAAAACTCGAGTTAACTAATTTCACTTGCAGAAACCGACTGCATTAAACTGTCATTTAAAAGCATTAACTAAAATTTATAATGCATTAATAACGTGAGCAAAGCATTATTGCAAACTTATTTAATTAGAAACCACAAAAATTAACTTTTGTAAACAAAGAGATTTCCACTGGACCAGCAACTACACAGTCACTGCCTTTTAAATAAAACAACATGCAGCATGTCATCAATGTTTGTAGATCTTCTCCTGGACTGAAGCACAGGCTCTACTCTTCAGCACAACGGTGACCAAAAAACTACATTTTACAGTAAACTACTGGCAACAGTGTTGCCAGTATAAACCTGTTTTATAACTTACAGTTTATTGCTGTTAAAATACATTTTGTGGGTGTGTCTTTTTATCTTTCACTGTTAACCCTTTCAACTCCACAGGAAAATCCAAACTACAAACAGTAAAAGTAACATTGACAGTGTTGCAGTGAGATAATTAAGGGAATTGTTAAGTGATTGTTGAGCATTAGTGATGAACACCTGCTGTTAATAAGCAGAATCACTGAAGGAAAGAGGAACAACATGAACAGAAAATAGAGAAACACAAGACCTACAACTGACTTCCAGCTATTACACATTATTACACTTATTATTAACCAGTATGGCTTTATTTCTGTCATACATCTACAGAAGTTGTTATTGAGATGTTTAATTGAAAATGTTTGGTTTGAAGTTACCATTATAGAGATCAGTGTTTGCTTTAGTTGGTATGCTGATGCTGCAACATGAGTTTTATTTTGCTGATTGAGCTGTGTTTTCGCAAGTCACACTTGTGCACACACACAGTTTGTGAATGATTGGATTTGTCAAAATATCAAAATCATCATATTGCATGTTCATTCACTAAAGAATTCATTCTCACTCATTCAGAGTTTAATCCTCAGTCAAAAGTGTTATATTACCACCACCGTAATAAATTACAATGATTCATTTTTTTAACACATCATACATAAACCAAAAAAAAAACAGAGCTACACAATCACGTAGAAACACAGAGATATCAAAATTTAGCACATTAATCTCAACAATGGTGGCAATATTTTTTTTATTCATGCAGCAGTGCATGCTGGGAGTTTTACACTATTCTGGAACCCAGCATGCACTGCTGCATGAAACTTTTGATTGTTACCATTGTTGAGATTCATATTATAATTGTTGATGTCTGTGTGTGTCTGACTCAAGCAGGATATTTTTTAATACATTATATGATTATAATATTTTTCAGAAGACATAAATAACCAATAGATTGATTTCATGTTGTAGATTCACAGATTTATTTTGTTCCCATAAATTAACATAATTTTCATATCAAATACCCATATATTCAAAGAATATATATAGACCTGAAAATCAGAAGAGTCTAGGATGATTGTGACATCATTACAAAAGCCAAAAACACCAGATCTACTTCCTCTTGACTTTTTCTTGCTACAACAAATGTGCTTTTTAAACTCACTGTTACAGCAGTCAGAGAGAGATAAATGTAAGAAGTCCATGGACAAGAGACCAACTAAAGCAAATACTGATCTCCACTATGGTGACAACAAAATTTATTATTTTTACTTTATTATCTGTTAATTCTCAACAAGAACTTTTGTACATGAATGACAGAAACAATTATAAACTGGTTTGTAAACTGGTTTCACACTCAGTGTTGCTGGAAGTCAGTTGTAGTTTTTGTGTTTCTCTTTTTCAGTTCTTGTTTCTCTGTCCTTCAGTGATTCTGCTTATCAGGTGTTCATCAGTGTCTCAATTCACTCACTTATTTTCAGTCAAGTGGACTATATTAGTGAACTAATGTAGGGAATAGTGAATGAGGGTATGGGGTGTGATTGTGAACACAGTCTCTGAGTGTCGACTTTGAGAGCTGTTAATTCACAGTATATTCCTGTAGGCTAGTTTTATTTTCTACGGTATATTACTGTTTTAATGGAAAATGGTATGATATTGTAATTTATACAGTATTTTACTGTAAAAAACCTGGTAAGGTCTAACAGTGTGCAGCATATCATCAATGTTTGTAGATCCTCTCCTGGACTGAAGCACAGGCTCTCACAGCAAAATCCCCAGTGTTAAATGAACACTCTCGGTGTACATATAGGTCCAACTACAAAGTGTTAAAAAGGAACACTAAAGCAGTGTTGAAGTTAATGAGATAATTAAGTGATTAATTAAGTGATGATTGGCCTTTAGTGGTGACACCTAATGTTAATAAGAAGAATCCATGATGGGAGCCATGGATGCATTTTGATTGGTGGCTCCCATCATGCACTGCAACATGAAGCATTTGTGTGATTGTCACCATTGTTGAGATTCACATGTAGATTCTTGATATCTGTGTGGAATTTTAAAACCTTCAGATTACTAAAGCACTGCTGGAATTAAATGCTGTGAAGAATATTAATAAAACATTTGTACAATGTGTTTTAATACTGGTCGAGTAAATTAGGCTATTACAGGATTCTGATTTCATCATTAAAGCATAATCAGGGGTGCAACTACCCAGTCTCAAAGGGGTATGCAGCACTAATTTTGGCGCCCTACCAAAATATTTTTTACAATTAAATAAATAAGTAATGTAATGAGTGAGTAGGAACGAGTGAGAGTTAACTGACGAAATAAGTACAACATTTAATAAGTACATGTTATTTATTAATACAATTGTATAGAGATGCACCGATTGATCGGCTGGTGACCGGAATCGGCCGATTTTCACGTGATCGGCCATGACCGGCGACCGGCCGGTCAGTCTGACATAATCCGATTTTATGCCGGTCAAATGCACTCGGGCGCCGCATGATTAACATCGCGCAGCATCACATGTGCACACGGAACGCACATAACCTCGTGAATTACGACCGTTTCACACCGCAAGCGTGAGCAGCGGGGTTTTTTTTCTTCGGCGTGCATGTTAATCGATGAGTGCATTCACACCGGGAGCGGGAGCAGTGCGTGAGCGTCGAGCTGGAGAGTCGCGTGAGCAGAAGAGAAGCGCGGGTTTCGGCGCCGAGTCTATTTTTGCTGCGCTCAATGAAAGTGAAAGCACACTTTTGATGGACAAAATAAATATGATTTCACCAGAAAAGTGCCCAAAATGCACAGAATTTGCATGTCTGGTGTGTTTTAACAAGAACTGAAGTAGCCTAGGCTATATCAGAAAAGAAAATTAAGACTCAACAATATTTATAGAAAATGTACCTATTTAAACTTGTTTTTATTATTTCCCAATCGTTTTCCTGCACTTGCTTCACTTGTCCTGTTTAGCCTGGCTGGACATGTGTCAGAGAGAAGAACTGTTTGAGAAATATAACTTGCCATTTTGATGTACAACTTGTACATCAATGGCAAGTTATATTTCTCAAACAGTTCAACACACACACACACAGTTGTATTGCAATCACTTGAACAGTACAAGTGATTGCAATACAACTGTGTGTGTTGAGAAATATCTTTATACTGCAAGGGTATTGTTATTTATATATTATTTTATTGCCATTACCTGTTTTCATACAGAAGTTTAGTTTGCTAAATATATCAAATTTTTTTAGTTTGATATTGGATGTGAAAAGAAAGAAATGGTTCTTCCATAACACTGAACTTTAGATGTGTGTAAATTTCCCACACCAGGGGTAATTTATATAGGCTAGTTCTATTTTATAGCGATTATCTGTTTAGAAAATGTTCTATACAAAATTTTCATTTTGTATAGATCAGAAAATAAATATTTGTGTGTGCTGTAAAGTGGTTTAAAAAAAGGAAATCGGAATTGGCTAAAATCGGTATCGGCAGGTCAAACTCAAGAAAAATCGGAAATCGGAATCGGCCTAGAAAATTGTAATCGGTGCATCTCTACAATTGTACAGTATATACTGTACTATAAAGCTATAAGCTGCATTGGCATAGCAATACACCGAATTTTTGGTAAAGCTGTAGTGAGTGTACCTCTGTCCCTCAAGGGGGGTTGTAGAAAAAAGTATGAGATGTAAAAAAGTATGAGATGTATCGGCCCAAAAAGCACATTGGCCCACCGGGTGTCCCGATGGCATTAGCCTACATGGACGTCACACTTTAATACCTGTTGTCTTTCACCATCCACTCATAGGCTCCTCACTGTGCAGAATGTTATATTGGTCCTGAAAAATGAATATTAAAGGGGACATATCATGCTAAATCTACTTTTTTAGCCCTTAAATGCCTTTTGTTGTATATTTGGAGTGTTTATAAGCACAGAAAAGTTGAAATTAGTCTCTTCAGGAACTTCGTTGATATCTTTATATTCTGTTTTGGTCACATTTTTCAACCGGTTTAGATTTTTCTGTAATCTATGACGTTTTGTTAACTATTACGTCGCAGTATTTGCAACGGAACTGCCAAATAAGGACATCGGCCAAACACTTTGAGCATTCCGCCATTTTTATTTCTCGCTGCAATTTTGTAGTCCAAGTTCAAGGATGCAGAAGTTACGAGAGGATACGTCAAAATGTTCGGTTGTTATTGGATGTAGTAACCCACACGCTTCATTACACCGTCTCCCAGCATCAGAACCTCTTTGAAGTGCCTGTTTGAGTTTTATTTTTCACGGAAATGTACCCACAACTGTGGGTAAAGTCACGTTTGTGTGCGCGAAGCACTTCAAGGATAACTAACGTTACTTCAGCAACCTCCGCCAGTATAAAGAAGGATTTGCCGATAGACTTCGTCTGATTGAGGGGTCAGTTCCTTCTATCTTTGGAGACGACCAACAAAGCACTTCGGTAAGCTGTACATAACGTACTAACGTAACTTTCTTAAAACACACGGTGGTCATGTATTAGCAGTTGTCTTGTTAGTGTGATTGTTTTAACAAGAGAAATAATCGACTTTTCTTCTCAAACCGTATTGTGGACAAATGTGGGCAAAATAATTTTTATTAATTTTTTAAAAATACTTTCCTTAATCTGAGTGGTACAAGACTTGGCTACTTTTCCTAAGTTATCCACCTGAACACACACAAATTTATTTGACTTGATTCTACAATGTTAAGTGGGTGAAAAAAGAAAAGTCCTTAATCCTGTATTTGGACAAAAATGGGCACCCATAGGAATGAATGGGAAAAACTGTAATTTAGAGCATTTTTTTTTTTTTTGTCTAATAAAAATTAATAGATCCAACACAATGCATATCATACATACACACAAATAAAGGGATAAGCCTGTACAATATTCTAAATTTTGCAAACACTCACACATACACACACATACACACACAGACGCACACAAACACAGCCACACACACACAAACAAAGCATTCAATTAGCCTATAACGGCTGTTTGTTTGTTTGTTTTTTCAAATAAAAAGTCATTCACACATACAAAAACAAAGAATTGAATGAGACAATGACTGACCTCTCCTTTTTTTTATTTTTATGTTCCAATCAACCACCTCTGCACGCACACACAAACACACATGTGCGCACAAGTGCATGTAAACATTATAACCTGTTTATTTTTACCTAACACTTACTTTTTTGAGTTATTGTTGTTTATTCTTATCTGTTTGGTACCAATTCGTTTTTTGAGTTATGAAATATGATGTTTTTTGTTTGAAATAAATGATAAATTGTCTACTACTTTGTCTTTTCCTTAGAGAATGGTCATATTTGTGTAAGCATATTTTGGCATATTTTTTATAGTCTCACCTAACACAGATATATGTTTTTATTTTTTAAATTACAATTTTAACTTTTTATAAAGTCAAAAACTTAAAAAAAAAAAAAAAAAAAAAGGTTAAATTCGTTATAACAGTGGCTTATAGAGTTCAGCCTATATGCAGCCATTTAGTACTATTAGCC
Organism: Chrosomus eos; assembly: GCA_036326025.1. NCBI lineage: Eukaryota > Metazoa > Chordata > Actinopteri > Cypriniformes > Leuciscidae > Chrosomus > Chrosomus eos. The sequence continues at coordinate 2,594,053 of CM070819.1, read as the reverse complement.
ATCTAGTGGCTATTGATTTTATTGCTTTTTTGTTATTTTTATACCAACATAAGACACCAGGTGACACCAAAGTCACCACATTTTTAGGTTTTAGCTATCTGAACTTACTGGAATGATTTTTTTACTGAAGTTAAAGAAATCTTAAGCATAAATAAGCATAAATTACACAGAAAATATGGTACTTTTAGAGGTAAATAAATTCAAAAATAACCCCAAAATAAAAAAAAAACACCATAAATTGATAGATTTTATTTTATCGAAGAGATTGATATAACATTTGTTAAAAAAAAATGTGGGATCACGCCTGAGACCTCTGTGCCCACATTTGTCCACAATTACAGGATTAAGGGCTATAAAGTGAATACGGTTTGAGGGTTAATTGTTTATAATATAACTTATATTTTGTTTCTTGTGAGTATTAAATAGTCGTTGTAAATCATGCAGTATTGTAGTAGTGGGCATGGATGGAGAACTTACTGTAATACAGTAACACACCATTGCGATACATCCATATGAAGACGTTGTTCTGCAGATTCGTCGTCTTTATTTTCATCTCGCTCCGACTCTGGCTCGAACATGTAAGGCTTGATGGACAAGTCTTCCGTTGTTGACATTTTCTTAATAAATTGTGAATAAAAAGTTTCTGTTCCGCTAGATAATCGTATCTCTGCTATAAAACTACAAAAATTGCCGAACGGGGTGGAGCTGAACCGAGTGTCACCTCTGCGAGCTGGAGAGGGGGCGGGGTATGAAGTGTCGCATTTGTATTTAAAGAGACCGCACCAAAACGAGTTGCTCTCAGACGCAGATCAGAAAAGGGGTAGAAAAGGGGCCTGTGGAGCTATAATAATGAGGAATTCAGACCCAAGCATTGCAGTTCTGCTTTATATAGACCACAAATGTATGATTTATATGTAAAAAGGAACGATTTAAAAGCATGTTATGTACCCTTTAATAAAATAAATCAAGCCACAATGTCTCACTTTTTTTAGAGATTCTTATCAAAAATATTAATTTCTCTTCTTTGGAAGGACTTAGCCTACTTTTTTTTTTTTTTTTTTTACAGATAATTTCTCCAGTCTTTGAAAAAAATCCTCTCACAAAAACCCACGAGGTCAAGATGAGTTGACTTCACTTTTATACAGATGTGCGATTGTGTGGTCTGTTCCCGACCCTGTCAATCAAACGCTGAATTGGCGGAGCTTGCCACCTGTCGAAACACTCAGAAGCTTCATTTAGCCGTAGTCACGTGACATGGATGGGTGTTTTGAATCACGCTTCGGATCAGTGTTTTGAAACATCTGCGCTTCGGGATCTCGCAAAGCTTCGGAACGACTGTTTCGCGTCAGCCATCCCTAATGCTTACCATTCATGACACTTGCGTTGCTCTCCGCCATTTTGAAAAGGTATAAGTTTATGCATCAAAATATTCTACGAGCTGCCCAGTGGAAAATAGCACATAAGGATGTGTTCATGCGCATTTTCCACATCGGCTTTTGGTCTTTACCATAATTACCATAGCATGTGAAGGCTCCATTAGTCTGACGTTCTCGACTGAAAGGGAACCAAACAAACAGAACTCATATTTCCTTTTTTGCTCTGGCATCTTTTGCAGTAAAACACAGGATTTTTTCCCTGACGCCCAACCTGAAACCACTGAATCAGTCTGCAGTCACAGTGGAAATCATGGTATACCGTTTTATAAAAGCACACTGTTCTCTCTCTCTCTCTCTCTCTCTCTCTCTCTCTCTCTCTCTCTCTCTCTCTCTCTCTCTCTCTCTCTCTCTCTCTCTCTCTCTCTCTCACACACCACACACACACACACACACACACACACACACACACACACACACACACACACACACACACACACACACACACACACACACACACACACACACAACATTTCAGCTGTAATGAGCATCATTGAACTGACGATCTCAGTGCTAATGCTGATTTCTGTGTTTCTGAAGAATCCACAAGGCATCACAGTTTCATCAGACAATATATCTCCAGTGAAAGGGGTGAAGTCTGGAAGCTACGCCATTCCTGATGTTGCCAGGTTTGTGAAACGCTGACAGAATGGGAGCTATTTAACATGAGTGAACTGACAAAGCTTAATTTTAATTAATATATTGTCCTGAATTAGACACTTTAGGCAGTGTATAAGAAAAAGATTACCCCGTTCATGATGTTATCGGCTGTTTAAATAACATTTCAATAACATATTGTTTGTGTTCTGTATTTTTCAGTCCTGGGATCTGGAAGGTTGTCACTCGGTACACAAACACTCCTCAGAAGACGTTTACTGCTGACTTTGAGGTCAAAGACTATGGTAAGACCTGCTTCAGCAAACTTTATGTTGTGTACATAACAACTGAAGAATATTTATTTCAAAACAAGACAACTGATACCCCTTTTCCACCAAGGCAGAGCTGGTGCTGGTTCAGAGCCAGAGCCTAGTTTCAAATCGGTTCTTTGGTTTTCGACCACCAAAGCACCAGCTCCGAACCAGTAAAAGTGGTTCTTAAGTAGCACCAAATCATTGCTGGTCTAGAAGTAAGAACCGCTTACGTCAGCCAATAGTATATTCCTGCACAACCGGAGGCTGCAGTTTTAGGACCCCAGTTTTAGGACCGCAGTTTCAGGACCCTATTTTTTTGTGACAGCGCCACCTACCGAACTGGATGAAATAGCGGCGGCTGCTGTTTGAGCTTCTGATGAGATCGCATAATTTAGTGGAACATGAAAATCATTATTTCTCCAAATATGTGCACCATTGGATTAAGAGCCCTGGCGGATGCTGTATATTGTATGTGTGAACACAAATAAACTGGTGAAGACGTGAATGACATGCTTTATGAGTGATGATTTCTATTCAAAATATCGAACGTTACAGATTAATTTTGCACTCCTGTTTTAAATTAAGAAATGAATGTCACTGCAAACCAGTTTTATCATAAACAGTGGTCAAATATCAAAGCTGGAATTTTAAATCTTTCTAATGATGCTCAGTTTGTCCAGATCAAATAAGTAACAACAATAATCTGGGGCCGTCTGTGATCATTGCCAAGAAAGGGGTTAAATGAGTGTTTTTGGTGGTCTAGTTCGGTAGGTGGCGCTGTCACAGAAAACTAGGGTCCTGAAACTGCGGTTCTAAAACTGGGGTCCTAAAACTGCAGCCTCCGGTTGTGCAGGAATACCCTTCTCACGTCAGCGGCTGGGGGCGGGGTTACCGTGGCCAACAAGACGAACAGAAACTTGTGACCGCCATTTTTGAATTAGCAGCTAAGCTTGATTTTAATCGCCGTTTATGCAAGTTACGGCGAGCTGCACGAACACGTTGTATTCGCCGTGTTTGGATGCCGATCGTTAGGTTCGCAAAGCATTGAGCATTAATAGTAACGCAACGGCCGCCATTGTTGATAGAAGGCTTGTTCGAGATGCATCGGAGCGCCGCGGACCGATCGGAGCTGCGGGAGTGTGTGGAGATCATACGACTCCTTGTGCTTTTGGATCGCTTTCGCAGTGCTTTGATGTCATGCGGCGATCGATCTGCGAGATGCCGATGCATCTCGAACGAGCCTGGCGTTGGCGTGTTTGTGTTTGGCGCTACCGCACTAGCGTTGCTGGGCAACATGAGACATATGCAGCGACGTAAGATCTGTGCCCGGTTGCATAAAGCACCTTAAGTTTTTCCCTTAAGTATGATACCTAAGGGGCGATTTCCCCTTACCTAAGAGAATAACTTAAGGGTGTTGCATATAATCTCTTAAACGGTTATCTTAGGTAAGGGAAACATTTAAGTGTTTCACGACAGCGATCCTGGATTCACGTTATAAAAGTCTGTTGTTGCCATAGATACGCAAAACACTAACATGTCGGAATATCACGTGTCAGTCCAGTGACGCTTTCACGCAACACCGCGTTAGCTCCGAAAGTGGCGGCAGGTTGTGTTGTTCACCGTCTCATGCTTTGGCATTTGTTTAGGTTTTGTGAATGCACTTCTGGCTCTGTGTCTCGAAATAAAGCTGAGTATATTTCCATAGCATACCTGTTTTTTCTGTCATGATTCCTTTTAAAACACAGAATCAGCTCGTTCTCCTGTGATTTTTTTTTTCTGCACCGGCCACACACTTCTCCGTGCGCGCACTGACTTAACGTTGTGATAGTCTACATGCGAGTCGCGTGTAATAATGACAGACAGACAGCCGTCTAGTTTGATAGCGATGTCAAATATTGCGCGTCGATCAAAATCGGTATTCTTGCAACAATTTTTCATAGCTAAATTGGTCCAAAGGGTTCTCCCTATTCCCTATGATCTTCAGCTGGTTCCAGAAATTCAGCCATGTCGTCTTATTTTTGTCCGCGTTACTCTTAAGGTTACGATTTCCAAACCTTAAGTTATACTTTATAAATTACCGTTAAGGGGTTTTATGCAACACTTAACGATTACTTAAGTGAAAAAAACAGCATTTAAGGGAAATTCTAAGTGTTTATGACGTTTCACTTAAAAAAACCGTTAAGTAACACTTAAGGGTATTTTTCTGCAACACCCTTAGGTTTAAGGGAAACATAAGGGCGACCTTAAGGGAAAATTACACTTAAGGTGCTTTATGCAACCGGGCACTGGCTCTGTTGTGGCTCTCAAGCCGGTGGAAAGGCAAACCGGTTCTTGGTAAGCTTGTCAGTCGAACCAACTCCGAACCAGCTCTGGCTCTGAACCAGCACCCGGTTCTTGTTGGTGGAAAAGGGGTATGAGTGTGCTAAAGGGGGTATAATCTAAAAAAATATCCGAAGGCACTCCTGAGGAAACAACATACAGAGGAAGCCTGTGTTAACCAAAATGTTTTGAATTAATTTTTTTACAACATTTTTATTTATTAATAACTTAGCCCAATATCTTAGACCTTTTATCCCAGATAGCAACATTGTTTCGGCCCAGATCGGGCCACATCTGGCACCCGTGGAAAGATCAGTATTCCATGGGTTCCAGATGTGGGCCGGATCTGGGTCGAAACAATGTTGCTATCTGGGATACCCTTAACCATGCAAGTGCCTTGGAATTTGTGTTGTTTCAAAAATATTTATTTATTTGTGTCTTTTGTCTGGTTTGGTTTATAGTGCTTCCAACATTTGAAGTGAAATTAAAACCCAGTAAGTCATTCTTCTATGTGCGTGACGAGAGCCTGACAGTCGACATTGAAGCCAAGTAAGATAACATATGTTCTGCTTCACTGTATTTAAAATAAATCTATGATGTAAGTAAACACTGATTTAAAATAGATTTGTATGTAAATCTTTCAGTTCCATCAAAGGTAATTGACAATTAGCATAGAGTTTGGATTAGCGGTATGGTTCTGTTCTGGGCAAGCCCAAAACAAACTGACATCATTGGGTTACACCAGCAAACGTAATTTTAACGTTCAGATCGAAGTTAAATGGTAACATTTCTCCTTTCCTTCTTCTGAGCAACAGAAAATGTTTAAGCTAATTTTTCTATGTAATGAAAGCGGATGTGGATCAAGCACAGCATTCAGTCGTCATTAGCATTCAGTTTTTACAGCAGAAATTGTATATGCTTTTATAGGTATTTGTTTGGACAGAAGGTGGAAGGAAAGGCGTTTGTGATGTTTGGTGTGATGGACGGTGAGAAGAAAATACCTATTCCTGCCTCTCTGCAAAGAGTTCAGGTGAGAGACATTAAATCCTCCAGGATCTAATTTCTTATTACCTAGAATTTACAAGAAGTTACATTTTTATTTATTTCTCATATGAATAGATAAGTTCAGGAAAAGGTGCTGCAAAACTGACCAGTAAGATGATCACTAACAACTTTACAGACATTAACCAGCTGGTCGGACGATCAATCTATGTTTCAGTCAGTCTTTTAACAGAAAGTGGTAAGACTCAACAGATACTGTACATCTGTATGTGTACATGCCTGTGTGTGATTGTATATGAGAGGCTAATCTTGTGTGTGTGTGTGTGTGTGTGTGTGTGTGTGTGTGTGTGTGTGTGTGTGTGTGTGTGTGTGTGTGTGTGTGTGTGTGTGTGTGTGTGTGTGTGTGTGTGTGTGTGTGTGTGTGTGTGTGTGTGTGTGTGTTTCAGGCAGTGAAATGGTAGAAGCAGAAAGGAGAGGCATTCAGATCGTGACGTCACCGTACACCATCCACTTCAAAAGAACACCACAATACTTCAAACCTGGGATGCCCTTCAGTGTCTCGGTATAAAACAGTTGCTGATTTTACACATTAAACTATGTAAATGATTATAAAATTAGCTGATTGGATATTCTGGTAAAACACACCATATCTGCTGTTCACACAAGCAATTGATTTTACGATACCATTAAGATACTGTTAAGATAACATTCACACGTCAGAACCAACATACTGAACAATAGGCAGATTTTGAAACACTCATGACAGATCTCACTATTTGAACCTTTTAGCAATTGGCTGCGGTGGCATTGTTGCACTTGCTGTGTGCGAGGGCATTTTTCACTTGTCATTTGCATAAAGTTGAGCAGTTCTCAAATTTTGTCACTGGTTTGTCAATGCTTGTAAGGCTAATTTGTCGGCATTGTTACACCATTTCATCCCTGAAATCTGTCACTGGTTTACAATTGAAAGCTGTCTGGTCTAGAACCTGAATGGTCTATAGAAGAATTTCATTAATTTTTGCTCTGGGTTCCATAAAAGGTTTACGTAACAAATCCTGACCAGACTCCTGCTGAAAAAGTGGAAGTGGAGGTCAATCCTGGAGGGGTCAGAGGCAGAACAACAGCCAATGGCATTGCGAAGGTTACCGTCAACATTAAAGGAGGAGCTTCTACACTGCAGATCACTGTAAGACCTGCAAACTCAACTAATGTTCAGTCTCACTGGTGGAGAAATAACATATGTCAGTTAACATATGTCAGTTAACATATGTTGAACAAGCAATGGAGCATATACTACACAGCACATCAGAATTTTTTTTATTCTTTCCAGGCAAAGACCAAAGATTCACAATTAAAAGATGAACAGCAGGCAGTGAAGACGATGACGGCTCTGCCTTACATTCCCAAAGGAGACTCCAAGAACTACCTACACGTCAGCATTGATTCTGCAGAGCTTCAGATCGGTGATCAAATGACAGTCGATCTCAACACTGGACAAAGTCCAGGAGTCAAAGATCAAGATTACACATACATGGTAAAGATTATAGTTATTTCTATTTCAGCTCCTCCAATAAGTATTCATTTTATTTCGTCAATATTTGATTAACTTCCACAGCTTGTGTTTAAAATGATATGATTGTTATACATACTGTTAACTCATCTGCCTCATTTCCAGATCTTGAGTAAAGGTCAGATTGTTCAAGCAAGCAGATTTAAGAGGAGTGGACAATCTCTAGTGACTCTGACTCTACCTGTAACCAAAGACATGGTGCCGTCCTTCCGCTTTGTGGCTTATTACCATGTGAACTCGTCTGAGGTGGTGTCTGATTCAGTCTGGGTCGACATGAAGGACACGTGCATGGGAACGGTGGGTCAACCATCACAAGAAATTATTGATATGCCAAGCACCTAAAAGGGTAGTTCACCCAAAAATTAAAATTCTGTCATTAATTACTCTTCTTCATGTCGTTCCAGACTCGTAAAACCCTCGGAATGCAAATGAAGATTTTTCTGATCTCTCTATAGACTGCAACATCATTGCAACTTTCAAAGCCCAGAAAAGTAGTAAAGACATTGTTAAAATATTCCTAAATGTGACTACATATAACATGACAAATATAACATAACCTTAATGTTATGAAGCGACGTGAATACTTTTTGTGAGCCAAACCAAAACAAAAAATATTGACTTTTCTATGTCAGCCTCTGACGCTGTTCATGCAATAAACACAGTGGAGCACCGTTCTCAGTATTGGCCGGCTCCTGCGTCAGCATCACACGCATGCGTCATGGTGCTCATGTGAACAACGTCAGAGACTGACACAGAAGAGAAGAAATAAATAAAGAATAAAAGTCTTGTTTTTTCAGGGGGTTTTTGTGCAGATAAAGTATTCTCTTTGCTTCATAAAATTAAGGTTGAACCACTGGAGTCACATTTAGGAAAAAATTAACGGTGTATTTACTACCTTTCTGGCCCTTGAAAGTGGACTGCAATGACGTATGGAGAGATCAGAAAGCTCTCGGATTTTATCAAAAATATCTTCAGTTGCATTCCGAGGTCTGGAACGACATGAAGGGGGAGAAATTAATGACAGAATTTTAATTTTTGGGGTTTTTCGGTCACTTCTGACCGGAATTTTTTAAATTTAAAAATTTTAAAAATCGTAGCTTCATCCAAATGGTACCAAAATTTGTGACTTTTATGGTACTTATACGAACACACAAACAAATTGGGGACAGGATTTGAAAAGTCTAAGTGGTCGTAAAAAAAAAAAGTCACACTATAGGAAATGAATGGGAAATTGGCAAAAATATGAAAATACAGAGTTTTTTTGTGCGTAAATCTACAAATCAGTCACGATGCCGAAAAAAAGCACAACACAGTGAAGGGGTGAATCTATAAAACATCAAGAGTGCAAAACAGACAAACACACTCACACTTATACACACACAAACACACACACACACACACACACACACACACACACACACACACACACACACACACACACACACACACACACACAAATGAACGTGTGTCATTGTAAAAGCAAATTTTGGGAAATGTGTGAAATAAAATCATTTATTCATCCACAATGTAAGAAAAAAAGCACACAGCAATGCAAGCATGAGACTGTAAGCCATCAAGGTTGCAAAATAGACACCCCCCACACACAAACAACACACACACACACACACACAACACACTTAGAGAAATGTGAGACTGGTGAGACTGTAACAGAGAAAATGTAGAATATATGAATTAAACAATGAATCAAATAATGGGGAGGCATTGGGTCCAAAATGCAAAAGTCACACACTATGTATCTCTTTTGAACACACACACACACACACACAGACACACACACACACCGACCGAACTATGAGACTGGTGAGGCTGTAACAGAGAACATTTTGAGATTGTGAAGAAGAAAAAAAAATCTAAAATAAGGGGAAGACATTGAAACATCTAAAATGCAAAGTCACACAGAGTAAGATCATGAGCACTTTGCACAAAGATCCAACAGTGAGTGAACGAGAAGACAGGAAACCAGAGAAAACAGGACCAAAAGTAGACAATCTTGACAAGGTATTTGCTACTTTGATTTTTTTTTTATTGCTGATAATAACAATTATTATTGAAATTAAAACAAAAAAAGTATTTTATACAATTATGAAATTAAAAAATATTTTTTATATATAATAAGATTAATCTTGAAATTAATCTAGATTAAAATGGCTCATTTGAATTCTCCCGAAGGCATTCAGAATATATGCTACCCAAATAATGACTAAAAGTAAGTCTTTGAGAATAGTTCGCCTCACGTAGGGATGTGCATTTCTGCCAAAAAAGCCATTCTGACAGGACGATACATTCGATTTCATTTCATTCAGGTAATACATTTTACAACCAAACTATACAAATATTACGCCACGATAGCACTACTAAAAAGTATGACATTATCCGGTTTTTGGACATACATTCATTTATAGGCTACAAAAAACACTTCAGAGCGCCGGCGCACTTGTTAACAGGTTTAAATAAGCTACCATTGTCCACGGTTTATGAAATGAACACCCGCTATCCCGCGGTAATGTGTGTGTATTGCGCAGTGGCATAATCTCCGCGAAAACACAACCAAAAACTATGGAACTTATATGGTTCTTTTCAGCTCGACGAGATGGTCCCAACGAGCTCGGTGCTCTCCGAATCCGCCTAGTATTCGCCGAGATATTTGCGTAATAGACGGTATTGTCTATGAGTTCGAGCACGAGCGCTCTTATAAAAATTAGTTGCAATCTGAAACATCACCGCTAGAGGCCGCTAAATGTTACATAGAGCACCTTTAACAACGTATTGCATTAAAGGGTACCTATTATGGCATTTAAAATGTTCCTAATAATGTTCTGGGAGTCCCCAACAACAGTTTTACATGCATGCAATGACAAAAAACACTTTTGTTGTCTTATAATATGCATTTATTTTTACCTGATTTGCTCACCGACTCCCTAATGATTCGTTTGACGACTCATTTTTCAAACCCCGCCTTTGCGTGACGCTAATCTGCCGTGATTGGTCAGACGACCCAGTCAGTTATTTTTCGCCTTAACCCAAAGCTTAAACATATTGATAAAGCACTGCAGTACTACAATACGCTCTATTCTTTATGACAACTCCAATAACAACGACAAACATTTTACATATTTCAAAACACACACACACACACACACACACACACACACACACAGCTTGACCTAAGCTGCGAAAGCGTAACTGGCACACACACACACACACACACACACACACACACACAGACATCCCAAGTCTCCCGGAAGTTCCGGGAGTCTCCCGCATATTGATAGCGTCTCCCTGGTGCCCGCGAATTAGTTAAAATCTCCCGGAATCTATAAAGCGCGGCGCGTGTGAGACAGAACATACTGCGCGGATAACAAACATAGCGCGCGCACGTAAGCACGGTAGAAAGGGAGAGAGCGAGAGACCTTGCGAGTGTCTCTCGCTCTCTCCCGTGCGCTCGCTATGTATGCGCGCAGTATACAACAAACCCCCTGACACACACACACACACACACACACACACACACACACACACACACACACACACACACACACACACACACACACATTGAGCATGCTACAAAACCCATTAAAAGCAACAATTATTAACAGTACTTACAGGTTGTGATTCGGAGGAGGAAGCCGATCCAAATAAACTTGGTACTAAACGTTCCTTCAGTATCAACCGACTCGCGAATGCGACTTGAAAGCATTTATGTTTGTAAAGGAATCCTCATTAAAATGACGCGAACACAGCTCAAGGTGGCTATACTTGTGTGGTATAGTTGTAAATATAAACTCTAGCCACTGAGTCTTCACATGCTTGTCCCTGGGCAGTGAAAAAAAAGTTTGCTTTTGATTCGCACTTCAGAACAGCTCGTCGACATGATGTTTTCACTGGTGTCTGGCGCGCGCAATGAGTGGGCGTGTCTTATTCAAATAATTTGTACAAGTGACGTACGAAAGTTAGAGAAAATGCATCGTTCGTCTATCGATTCATATCAGCGACTCAGAGTCGACTCTTACTTTTGAGAGACAATAACTTTGTATACGGTGAACTTTCATATTTAAAACTTTGCAGGATGTTTTCGTTCACTTAGATCTATGTTACACACTACATGAAGGGCAATTTTCAAAATTCCATGATAGGTACCCTTTAAAATAGAGTAACGAGAGGAACGTCGCCCAACGTAACAAAGTAAAAGTACACCTTGTGTCCCTGACGGGAAAATACCCTGCTGCGCAATCTGTGACAATAGGCGCGGCGTCAATTATGTATGTCATACTACACATTAGAATTGCGCGAAAATATAACGATATTCGAAAAAGCTATTTATGATCCCAACCCAACTTTGATTAACGGCGATATTTATCGCCCGATAAGAGTCTCACGTTAACACAGCACGTTAACGCCGATAACGGCCCAGCACTAATATATATATATATATTGTAGCGACAATGACTATTTTTGGGGAAATATTAGCTTAAATGGGGAATAATATTCATCAGCTGATGAATATGCATTACGACTACACAAATTAAACTATACCAAATAAGGAATAGGCTAGACCTCACCGTATATGAATAATTAACACGATTCTTCGTAGTAATTATTAATATAGGTCGGCAAAATATTATCAATTATCAGGATAAATTTTCAAGTGATTCAAATTTAATTGTTATGCACTGTCCGTTTACCTGGCCTATAAACATCAAAATTATCCTTCCTGTGGCCACCAGAAATGATATTTTCGTGTAAGGCACTTTAGATATTTTAATATAAATTAAGTAGAGCTTTGTAACATAAGATCGACAATTTTCATTGACTTCAAGTGGAACAATATGAGACAGATTCAATTCAAAAGGTTATAGAGTTTAATAAAGCAAACTAAAGATTACATGAACTACTTAAATCACGCAGGAGTAAATATGCATAGCAAAGCAAACAATTAACAAAACGATTGCAATACAAAATATTAGAGAGAGAGAGAGAGAGAGAGAGAGAGAGAGAGAGAGAGAGAGAGAGAGAGAGAGAGAGAGAGAGAGAGAGAGAGAGAGAGAGATGAGGGAGTGTGAGAGAGATGGAGATGAGAGAGATGAGATGATCTTCAGTTCAAACAGTTCAATCATGAGACCCCAAAAGGCTTAATCAGATGTTATAGACAACCTTAAAACAGCATTTCTTTTTAGATTTATACTTGCTTTGGCGAGGCCCGTTTGTGAGGTTGTTTGAAAGAAAGCGTCGGCTGAATGTGTCCGGAGTTTCGTTCTTGACGCAGGTAGATATCTGTCAGCTCGAACAAACGATAATTAAGTCTTAGAGTTGTTTCGTTCTTGAATATACTTAACGAAGGAAAACTGTCAACTGAGTTAGATCACGAGAAAGAAAAACTTAGGTTAAAACGAAAGTTAGAAAGAAAACGAAGAACTCGGTTGAGTTCTTATTGAAGACGGTTCTCTCTGGCGAAGACTGCTTGCTAAGAAAGACGTCGCGCTCCAGGTTTTGAAGGAGCTAGAGACACGCCTTCATACGGGCCTGATCCAATCGTTTGGGAGGAGGAGTGTCAGCAAACTTCTGTGTTTGCAAAGATACCCACCCTCCGAGTCAGGTGCGAAGAGGATAAAACTTTAGTAAAAATACACTTCTAAATTGGTATTAATAAAAACATGCATCATATCGCATTTTGGGTTAGTTATTCGATCTTATTCGATTTCGCTGGTTACAATCATACCAAGCGCGGCATTCCTGCGAGCTGGTGAGATGACGATACCTGATTCTTCGTGATTAAAGCATATCAAGTTGATTACATATCATGAAAGCTTATATTTATAGCAGTTTGCCACAATAGAATCATGCAACATCACAAGAAAAGCATTTCACACATTTACAACAGTATTTTGATCACACATCAGGAAACTGAGGGTTTCTATGTGTGTCTGTGTGTGTGTGTGTGTCTGTGTGTGTGTGTGTGTGTGTGGTGGGGAGTTCATCTAGCGTTCGTCGGACGTGGTGGACTCTCGTCCACCCCGCCTCCGGGGAAGTAGATGTGTATGGTATTGATAAATTTGATGAGTTTAAAACGGGGTACAATGTCTGTTTTGTTTGAAAAGCGTCTATCCTTCTCATGCGGGGATCATGAGATTCCCTCACGGGATCTCCAGATAGGTTGGTGGCCGTTGTCACATGTCCATGCGACAGAACCTTCTTTATCTTGAGAAGATCATTAACTGTCCCGTGTCTCTGAATGGAAGAACGGGGCTTTCTTTTGACACATTTAAGCTGCTGTTTCAGTAATGTAATCAAAAGACTGACGTGATCAGTTTGGAGGAGTGGAGGGATGTTAACTATCTAGAATATAATTAATGTTATCAGATGACCATCTCGGTGCCGTTACAGTCCCCCCTTGATGGTTCGACAGGCCCGTGTGTGGGCCTCGTCGACCCATCACAATCATACGGGGCAGATGGCAGGTGATTCCTGAAAGTAGGGTGCTGTAGATGATTGTTAGGGCTGAGTGCTCAGCTCTATGAGGTTTTCCGCGTTCTCTAGCGGGGGGGCTTCTTTCCGAAGGCCCCTCCGGAACCCTCCAGAGACGGCTTGGGTGAGCCTGGCTGTAGAGGCTCGCATCTCGTTGATTCGCGGTACAGGACGTAGGCCAGGCCCAAGGTTAGAGCGTGTCCGATGATTGTTGAGATGCACACGGCAGTGTCAGCGGCGTCCATGTTTGGGACGACAGGTGAAGCGCTCAGGATGGGCATCCTAGACAATGCTTGGAGGGCCGTGTCAAGGGGAACGATGTCGATGATCTGTGACCCCCCTTGCTCAATCCATTTTTCCAGTTCTGGATCGAAAGTGAAGTTGCGATCCTTAAAGAAGGACGGAATCTCTAGCTCGGATTGGTATTCTTCACTCGGAAGGTGGTACAAGGCTAGGTCGTCCAGGTGGAGGATGGCTCCTCGTGGGACTTGAATCCACATGGTCTGATTCAGCAGGCTGACGCGGGTAGCGGTGTCGTGTTGGTCATAGGTCAGTGTCGCCGACGTACCGGAGTGTTAACGAGCCACCGGTTCCCCACTATCTCGGCTTGCGTCTCGGTGACTTGGCTGCGGGGCTTAGCATCCGCCGGGCAACGTGTGTCGCTGGCCAACTGTTGCAGGCCGCAAATTCCATCAGTGTTGTCTCTGAGGAACGGTTTGCTAGGGCATAGATAGTGAATGTCTTTGGTGAGGGTACACATGTGCAGGTTCGGGGCTAAGTACAGCTGGGTGTTGCTGTCGTGGTAAGCTACCACCTCGGGTGTCCGTACCCTAAAGTAAGTATTGCTCTGCCAAAATCCCACGTTGACGATATCTTTGAGTCGGTAGATTCGGCTTGATTCTATGATGGGTAGGTTTAAGAGGAAGCCTACCTCTCGCTGTGCAGGGTCAACGTACAGTGGAATGGCACTGCCCAAAGAGTAGGCAAGGTGGATTTGTAACGGGTCAGTGGGTGTTGTTATGGCGGAAGCCAGGACGGTCTGCACTAGGCTTAGGGGTATCAGGTATGGTGGAATCCTACCCATGGCTAGGCTGTCTATGGAGGAACTTACTTCCCGGAGCATGTCGGTCATTAGTGCCGTGACCAACTGTGTTTGGGCAAAGTCATTCTGGAAAACTGTGAAGAGCTGTTTCATGGAGCTCACAGTCTGATTCAACATGACGCTATGAGTGTTGAGGATTGTCACGGTTCCTCTCAGGGTCTTGCCGATGGTTTTCAGGGATGCACTTTGTGTGTTGAGTTGTTCTTTTAACTGTGGAAGTTCCGTCTGAATTTCGGCTACGTGCCGTCGCACCGTGGCTATGTTCACGGCGTTGACACTTGACATTCCGATGTTGAACAGCGTGCCGACGGCAGCCGCTGCTCCTAGCAACGCTCCCAGGAACCGCTTGGAACGTTTGTTGTGTCCCCCCAATTCAGCTTGGGTGACGGTCATCTTTTCCAGTTGGTTCAGCATGTGCTCGACATCGGCTTCGGCGTGGTCGAGGGCGGTCTCTGTCCATCGGGCACCTGCCCAGCTGTACTGGGCTACCGCTCTTGGGTAGTGCGCAAGGTAGACTTTTCGAGGGTCGAGTCGCACGTACACTTTCTGAGTGTGCGTTCGGCAATTGGTAATCAGCAGTCCAGGTTGATCCCTCAACACAATGCCCGAGGCCGGTCCTGGTGAGATGACGTCTGCTGGCGGCTGGCCTCTGGTTGACTGAAAGCACACGAGGATAATCCACAGCAGCATCCTGTTACAGGTGAGAGAGAGAGGTATGGAGGAAAAGGGGGCAGAGAGAAGGCACAGGTCAGTGAGGTTTGTCCCGGGTTGTGTGGGACAGTCTTTTCGTTGCGATGACGGCGGTTAAGTTTAGTTTTCATTGGCCCCTTCCTGTCTGTCCCTGCTAGCGGCCACATGTCTTTTAATCTGATTGCGGTGGACCCATTTGAGAACTGGTTCTCTCTGTCCCCGTTTTAGCTGGATTTGGTACGCAACAGGGGATAGTTTGTTCACAATTTCGTGAGGTCCCGTCCAGTGGGGCAGGAACTTTTTCGACAGCTGCTTGGGTGGCAGGGCGAAATTGTAATACAGGACTTTGTCGCCCACGTTGAGTTCCTGGTGTGAAGCCTTTTGGTCATAGTATGCTTTCTGGCCTTCAGCGCTGTTTTGCAGGTGTTGCTGGGCGAAAGCGAAAGTTGTTTTCAAGTGTTTGTGGAGCTCGTCCAGATACTGAGACGTGGTGTAGGCAGTGACAAGGTTGTGGTCTCCTGGTTGGTACAACAGGTGTAAGGGCAGGGTCATCTGCCTCCCGGTCATGAGTTCAAACGGGGACACCCGTGTGGATTCCTGCGGGGTGGCTCTGATGGCCATCAGTACAAGGGGGAGTTTCACGTCCCAGTCTTTCTGATTAGCGATACGTACTTCCTTAACATGCCCACCACAGTCCTGTTAGATCTCTCCACCTGCCCAGATGCGATCGGCAGGTGGCTAATATGGAGTTTGGCTTGTACCCCTAGGCATCTCCAGATCTTTTGCATGATCTCGGCAGTGAAGTGGGTCCCTCGGTCTGAGTTGACTTTTAGTGGCAATCCGAACCGGGAGAAGATGTGGTTCATCAGGAGATATGCCGTTGTTTGGGCGGTGTCATTAGGTGCTGGCAGGCACTCTACCCACTTAGTAAACTGACACACTACCGTGAGGAAAGTACTTGTTGCCTCTTGTTGACCTGGGCAGAGGTCCTACCCAGTCAATTTGGAGGTCTGACCATGGGAACGTGATTCCTCTGCGTTGTAATGGGGCTCTGTGATTTGGGTTTGTTGGTGAGAACTGACAACAGACCAAGCATTCTCTCACATACTCTGCCACATCTTGCTGCATGCCTGGCCAGTACGCCACCTGTCTGAGTGTATCATACGTGGCTCTGGTACCGTGGTGTCCAGCATAGGGTGTGTTGTGGGCGTGCATTAGCATCACCCCCCTCTGACACGAGGGCACCACGAGCCTAGGCGATGTGGTGCCATCAGGGTCAAACCAAAGAATGCCGTCCCGCACACGCAGCATATGTCTGGAGTTATGTAAGTGTCTGAGGTGTGAGTCAGCATCGAGGTCTGATGGTGAGATAGGGTGGCAGGCGGGGTCTGAGAGGTGGTTAAGAATTGTCTTTATGGCAGTGTCTGTGGCTTGCATATCCGCGATGTCATTGTTGGAAATTTGCGGAGTTAGTGATAGCTGCTGTGAAGCTGGTGCCGTAGCTGGCAAGGTCCGTTTGCTGCGGGTTAGTACCGCCACCTGGGGGTTGGGTGTGGGGTTTGGGGGAGACCACAGCTCACCGTGGAGGGCGCCCGCTTTGGCAAGGGCATCGGTGTGGTCATTAAAGTCTTTGTCTTGGCCAGGCAGTTTAGAATGTCCTTTTACCTTCTTCCAGTACACGGTGATATCGTGTGGGCTTGTGATGTTATCACATTCCTGGAACAAGTGTTGGTGTTTGACAGGCTTGTTGTTTGCTGTTTTGAAACCATTTTGTTTCCAGATCGGGAGATGGCACACAAAACTGAGTCTGGCATAGTTAGAGTCTGTGCAGATGAGAAGTTCTTTGATGTTATGGGCTGAGGCGATTTGCAGAGTAATGAGGATGGCTGCTATTTCTGCATACTGTGATGATTGGGGGCCCAGTTTGAAGTGTTGTGGTGGGCATGGGTGGTTGTCAATCCACAGTACTCCTGCACCAGCCTTTAGGATGCCCTCGTGGTTGTAGGAGCAGCCGTCGACGTAAGCTGTGGGCATGCCTTCGCACACATTGTTGTCGAAGTACCTGTGACAGGTCAGTTGTGGCTGTTGGGGCTCTGGTGTGTCCGGCATTGCAGCAGGTGAGTTGTCAGAGCAGTTTTGACATGCAGCCAGGCCGTTTCCCAACACCGATTTGTGATTCTGTGCATATCGGGCCTCCACATCTCGTCCTTGGAGAGCCATTAACCATGTGGCTATGCGTGCATTGGTTACTACGCCATCTCGGATGCGTTGGCTGTTGAGGAACATTACGGGCTGGTGGCAAGTGTCTATGATGAACTTTCTGTGCTCCAATGTAGTTGGAGAAACGCTGTATGGCCCACACTGTACAGAGCAAAGCTTTTTCGCAGTCAGAGAATTTACATTCTGGGGAAGAAGTGTCTTGCTGGCATATGCGACCACCTTCTTGTCTTGGTCGTGCCTTGGTATAGGCCAGCACTGAGACATTGGTCAGAAAATCCAGCTTCCAGGTAGAATTCCTTTTGAGGATCGGGGTAAGCAAGACAGGGGGCTGTGCATAAATGTCTTTTTAGTGCCGCCATGGCGTGTTCCTGATCGTCTGACCAGACGAAAGGGCAATCCTTTTTCAGCAGAGCTGTGAGGGGCCTGGCAATGTCTGAATAGTTCTCGATGAACTGTCGGGAGTAATTGCATACCCCTAGAAAGCTTCGTAGTTCAGAGACGTTAGTAGGAGGCTTGATGTTTTGAATAGCGTGGATACGACTAGATTGTGGTTCGATGCCGTGGGGTCCAATGAGCAGGCCCACGTAGTTGACCTTTGTACGACACCACTGTCCTTTGTGCAGGGCTATTTTGGCGCCGGCAGTGGACAACTGATTCAAAACATAGTCTATTTCTGTCAGGTGGTCGGCCACCGTTGTGCTCTTCATGAGAACATCGTCGACGTAAATCAGGTTACCTCTCATTCTTGCGTCTGGGCAGGCTTTGTTCAGGAAGATGTTAAACTCAGCTGGTGAGTTGGCATACCCGAACGGACATCTGTTGAAGGTGAACTGTCGGTTACCAAATGTGAATGCCAGCTTGTGCTGGTCTTCTGGATGGACCGGGATAGTCCAAAAGCCAGAGGCTACATCGAGTGTAGAGAAGATGGTGGCTCCTCTGATTCGGGGTATTTCTTGTTCCAACTGGGTCATGGGCCATCGTGACAACGGCACCTGTTGGTTCAATTTGCGGTAGTCAATAGTGGGCCGCCATTTCCCAGTCGGTTTGAGAACGGGCCATATGGGGGCAGAGTAGGTACTGTTACAGGGCCGGATGATGCCTTTCTCAAGCATGGATTCGATTATTTCCTGCACTGGTTCGTGCGAGGCGATGGGGATTTTGTACTGCTTGACGAAAGTGGGAGGAGCGTCGGGATGCGTGGGGATGCGCACCGTGTGGAGGTGGGTAAGGCCACAGTCTAATGAGTCTTTGGCAAAGGATTCTTTGAACTTATAAAGGACTTGTCTTAGTCTTTGGCGGTCTGCGTCGTTCTGAAGCGCATCAGCATCTTGGAGGATTTGCTGTACTTGAGATTCGAAACCTTGATACGGTTCTTCTGTCTGTGTGTCATTAGACGGGTTGAGTTTTAAAGGCATGGCAGGTGCATTAGTCTCACTTACAGGCTGGTGGGAGACTGTGTACACCGCAAGGTGTTGGTCCTCTGTCAGTTCAGTTCTGCACACATAGTCTTTGGCCACTGACATGACAGATGTGATGGCAATGAGTTGGAAGGGTACCGTGAGCACCATGTTGTCTGTGTGGCTCTCGGGTATCAGTGCAGGGGGGATGGGCCCGATGATGGGTAATACAAGTTCAAAGTCATGAAAGTCATGGCTCACTAGCCAGCCTAGCCTGTAGGCCTTGGGAATGTGGATGTCAGTTGCTGTGCAGTTGTTGAACAGAATGTAGACTACCCGAGATGCCACTTCTGTGAGGGGTGTGGCTTCGAGTGTGAGTCCGAGGTCCCCACATTCAGGTGAAGGTTGGAAGAAACCTAACGTGTGGTTTAAGGTTTGGCCACGTCGCATGTTGAGTCGTACAGCGACCCCTTTGGTGTAAGCGGGTACCACTGTGACTTGTTCGTTGATTAAAGTGCAGACTTCTGGGATGGTCTGCCCCGACAGTAGATTGTCATGATTGATGGGAACAGGTGGCTGTAAAGTCAATGGGGCCCATACCACGTTGTCAAACAGGTCTATATGAGCTTTGAGGCGAATCAAAATGTCTGCTCCAATGTAGACATCGTGGACTGGGTCTGGTAGGATCAGGAAGTAATGGGTCAGGCATCGGTGATTCCACTTTAACTGCAACGCACAGATCCCTTTGGCAGATATCATGGAGGCTGGATGTGAGTTGAGAGGGAAACGTGTGCGTTTGCTGGTATAGGGAATGTCCGGTGTGTTGTCAATAATTTGATTGAATAGTGAGAGGCTGATAGCTGAATTGTCAGCCCAGAATGCCAAAACAATGTCTGTTGTGGTTATATCCTGCAGTTGCAGGTCAGTCCTGACCTGGGGGCAGTAGATATCAGAGCCTTGGCTGGTTTTGAAAGTGCAGAGCAGCGAACTTGACCCCTGATCAGCTGTTGTGACTGGGTCGTCATGACTGGCAGACTGAGTTCCCGTGAATCCTGTGACCTGACAGTCTGGCTCAGCAGAGTTGTGTGGCTGGAGGGGGAGGGGTGCACGGACTTGAGCCCAAACTTGCAGGTGTTTGAAGTCCAGTAACGGCTCGAATCGATCCAGCAGATCTTTGCCTATGAGAAATGGGTAAATGTTCATGGGTGAGACGTAGACTGGATGGATGGCTCATCTGACCGATTGCCAGGTGAATGGGAGCTACGTTTCTTAGCTGGATGTCATTTTGGCTGTATGACTGCACATTCAGCTCACAAGTGTGGAAGTTAAGAGTTCGGTTTTGTTTTTGAGCTTGGAATTTGAGTTTTTCAAAGAGTTCAGCTGATATGAGCGTGAGATCGGAGCCTGTGTCCACAAGCGCTTCGAGTCTCACCTCCTTTTCCAAAGTGATTGTTAGGTAGAGTTTGCGTGCCACTCCTCGCTCGATCAGATTCCCCAGAAGTTTTGGTGTGGGGGTCTTGTGTGTTGATCGATAAGCAGTGCGGGTATGGTTCGTGTGGCTCGTTGTGGGTGCAGATCACTAACACAGCACTGTCTGGTACCTTTGGGTGAGCACTGCTGCAGTCTTGTTCAAGAAGTGTGGTGTTTGGTTCAGGAAGTGCAGTGTTTGGTTCAGGAAGTGCAGTGTTTGGTTCAGGAAGTGCAATGTTTGGTTCTGGAAATGCAGTCGGCAGCTGGAGTGAGTGAGAGATGTTGTCAGTTGGTGATGCAACAATGAGTTCAGTAGTCTGTGGCTGACAACCAGTGTTCTGGGGGGCTGTCAGTTGGGGGAAGTGAGTGGCGCTGTCACTTAGTGGTGTAACAGCAAGTTCTATAGTCTGTGGTTTGACAGTCTCTGGGGGCTTGTCAGCGGGAGAAACGTTGGGAGTGGAGTTGGCTTCAGGCCTAAGGTTTAGTCATGCAGTGTCTGGTTTATCTTTGTCTTCCTTGCGAGGTTTCTTTTGAAGGAACTCTCTCAGCACGCTCAGAAGTTCTGCAGCTTCGACCGTGGCTATGTTGTCTTTGTTGGGTTTTGACTCCAACTTCAGCTTATTAGTGTCACGTCGAGGGGGGTCCCTCTGCTGGTTCTCGGGGCTTAGTGTTCGGGGAGATGGAGGTCGGCTCCTCCTGGGTCGCCGGCCGGCTTCCCAGGTGCCCCCTCCCGTTTGGTTGTGGGAGGGGCGAGGCCGGTCCCAGAATTCTCCAGAGCGGTCGTTCTGCTGCCTTGGGCGGGCACCTCCACGACCACGCTGACCTCTGCTGGCCTGGAACGGTCTTGACTCTCTGTTGACAGGTTTGTAATTGGAGTGCTGTGCACCCTCTAGGGAGAGCTCAGAGCGGTGCTCAGAGACGGGGCAGATTGTGGGGTTTTTTACAGTCTTTTCAGAGATTGCTCTTTGTTTGATGTATGCTTTGTGAGCTAAGTCACGCAGTTGTTGGATTGACATAGTCCGTGGCTCGGCTAAAACCCCGAGATGATGCGAGAGAGTAGGATGGAGATTCCGCAGGAACAGAGTTTTGAAGTTCCAGTCTTCTTCCATGCCGGACTCATTGCGTGATCCGAAGTAGGCTTGTCGGAGCCGGTTATAATAAGCTTGCACGGCTTCCAGACGGGCTTGTTTCAGATCCATTGCCGCTATGATACCTTGGTCTGATTCTGGATCGGAGAATTCACGAATCAGTGCTTGCCGCAATTGCGGATAGTCCGTCTTGATGCTTTCTGGCTGACGGTCTAGGAAGCTTCGCACATCCCGGCTTGAAGTAATCCTCAGAAGATACAACTTATCCCAAGTAGTGACGTTGGCCACAGTTTGTAAGTGAAAGTCAATGTCTTGTAAATAAGAGTGAACATCGTGACCTCCCGCTGGATTGGGAGTGAAGGTCGGGATGTTTCTCGCCAGCTTGTCTAGTTCTTTAGGGGCCGGGTGATGGCCGCTGGCCCGACCCACCGGGCTGGCTAGGGTGGTGTCGTGCCGTGGGCTTGCCCCCCCCCCTTCAGCTTTGGGGGGTTGGCTGAGAAGTGCGGGCTCGCTGGTGAGGGGAAACGGAGTGATGGGTGTTTCCCCCTCCAGGTCGCCCTGCAGTCTGTAAGCATGTTTCAGTTCACGGTGGACAAGGTCAAGTTCATGTTTTAGATCGTGTCTCTGTTGGACAAGCTCGTTAATTTCAGCTCGAGCTGCTTGCAAATGTTTTTCACAGGCCTTGGCTTTGGCCTCTCTGTCTTTTAATTCAATCTCTGCTCTTTTCAGCAGAGCTTCGCCACGTAGCTGTTTGTCACGGAGTTCCTCCGTTGTACGCTTCTCCGCCTGTACTCTCTTGTCTGTGTCCGTGCGCAGATCCTCCAGGGTCTTTTGCAGTGTTTCCACTTCCTTTTGTAATTCCGGGGCCGTTGCGTCCTCGGCTTCGACCTCCAGAAGTAGCTGATCCAGACGCTCCTGCGTGTGGTCCTTTTGTGTGCGGGCCTCCTCCAGTTGAGTCTTTAATCCTCCGATTTCCTTTTCCAGATGGGCGTTGTCCTCCTCTGCCAAGCGTGCCTGTGCCACCAGGTTGTGAGCGAGGCTTCCGATGATCCGGCTCCAGTCTTTTGAGCTGTAGGCCTGCGTGGGGTCGTTGGACATTAGCTGGTCCACGTCGGCGTCCAGTTCCTGTCGTGCCAGGGGTTTAGGGTCGCCAGTGTCCTTGGGCAGGCAGCCGGTTGTCATGGCTCTTAACCAAGCATCCAGATTGCTCCAATGGTCCTCGGGACTGGAAGCGCGTGACATTCTGGCTCACTGGGGGCGAGAGAAACACAACACACACAAAAGGGCCAATGCAAGCTTTGTTTAGAGGCTAACGAGCTGTAGTACGGCCGTGCCGTCTATAGAAATTTTGGCTAACTGACGTAGACAGTTAGGCGGGCCAATTTACGCGGGTCAGCGTGGGACCCGAACTAGAGGCTGCTCGGTTGTCACTCTATTATTTAGCTTCCTTGGGGTCTCTTGTTGAACTGCAAGAAACAAATCACAACAGAACAAAACAACAGAAAAGGAAGAGAAGATCGAAAGGGGAAGAACAAAACAAAAGTATCGCAGTGAAAATAACACCTAAGTGAATGGACCTGCGCTATAGTGTAATCACTATTAACTCAGAGGGTGTGTCTTAGGGGAAAGGAGGTAAACCAAACACTAAGAAAAATATATCCGGGGGACTATATGATATTCTATGGCTTATATTAAATGGCAGGGTTTTATCAAATTCAGTTTTTTTACCTGAGGTGAACTGAGGTCGAACCCAGCTGGCCCCAGCAAGCGTGGTCAGCTTTCCGGCGCCGCCAAACACTCGGCCGCCGTGACTCCGGGCTCTTCGTTGCTCTGTGTCACGGTTACGCCCACTCAAACAGCGTGTGACTGTAAACACAACCTGGTAATCTCCGAGGTATCAACCGGCCGATCGTACTGCAAAAGTGGGCGTGGCCCAGAACCCTCCAGCGAACTGGAGTGGCGCAGCCGCCTACGGTTTGTGCCCCGGTCCCAACAATTGACTTGCACGTCGGCTTTGTGGTTGAACCTTCGAAGCACCAAATTGCTGATGTCACTTACTGCGTGCCGCAACCAGTGGCAGAGATTGAAGCGCACAAGAGTCACTGCACGGTCAGTGCCGGCGATGCCAGTCGGCAGACCCGCCCACCGAGATCAACCAGGTACTCCCACGGTCCACCGCAGATAAAGAGATTTGGTTTTACCTATATGACAGGCAAAATGGAATGAACAAGGTTCAAAGAGCTTAAAGTGAATCAAGATTCTTTTTGCTTAAACCAAATGGAGTAATTTAGGTATATTGAAATAAACTGAAACTACAATGAACCTTAAAAGGGATAACGTAGTAAAAAAAAAAATTCTTTGAAGAGAAAATTAATTTTAACCTGGAAAGGACAAACCAAATTAAGAGATGAACGGCTTTGCCACCTAATGATAGCAGAGAGAAATTAGATACGGATGGTAGTTATTGAAAATATCCTAACCCGTTTGGAAGTTAGCAATAACTCAATGCAGGTGGAGGCCAGGGAAGTGGAGCGGTAGGCCGCTGTAGTGGTGTTTTGGAGCCTCAAGGGGGCGCACTTCCTCTCTGGGGTTCACCTTGACTGTTTGACACAATGTACATTTAAATTCAAATTGGTTTAACTCAAATCAAAATAAGCCTGGGGGAAGTTGATAGAGAATTAGACTGATTTCTTATAATAATTGCAACAACACTTAGGTTATTTTTAATGATTATAAAAGAATCGTCGGGAAAAGCATAAATAAAAAATGATTTCATACAGAATAAGTTCAGTGGAAGGTTGATAGCTGGCTTGAGAAGGGTTTTTTTTTTTTTCAAAGGCCTATCAATGACTAAAATTTAGAAATCTATAGTGAAAATTAAATCTTAAAAATTAAACTACTTTTTTTTTTTATTAATTAAAAATAAAATATTGTTCCAATTTGAATCAAATCTAGATACACTGGGGAAATTTAAAGGAATCAGAATGATTTCTTATAATAATCACCATACCACTGAAGTTATTAGCAATGATTATGAAAATAAAATAAAACAGACAGGTAGAAATGGAAGCAGAGTAGGGCTGGAATGAATTGAGCAGAAGAATGATCGCTGACCTGGAGGAGTGCCGCCGCTAGGGGCGTCTCTCTCTCTCCAAGTGAACTATCTGTGATTTGAACTGAGGATTTTTATGACTCAAGCTCTGATTCACTTCTGTGAATGGGACTCAAAATAAAAAGTCTCAGTCCAAAACAGGAGGATTGTTTTACGAACTAGCAAGCTGTAAATGCAAATATGTATTTAGGCAGCTTATTCGATAACCATCGCAATGAATTTAGTGTAAACTCAAACGAGGAGTAAATGAATAGCAGGTCTCTTCTGCTATAGGCTTTATGCTGAGCGTCACGTGATGGCGGTGTCGCGTTCACGCGGACCCAACTCACGCGCGTGGTAATTTGAAACTGATACGCGCTTGTAAACCTGGTTAAGGAACACAAAAGTGTTTATGCGCACAGATTTCTTTTAACCACGAAACCAGTATATTTTGGGAGATCACGGCGGATCTCTCTGTGCTTAATCTGCACAGAAAATGAACGGATTTTCACCGGGTAGCTAATCCAGTATTTGAAACCCGAAGTTATCGTTGTTAACGACACAAAATAAAGATCTTTTTACTGACAGGAGGAATCTCGCTCCTACAGTGTATAACTGTACCGGTAATATGCCTGAGTGAAGATTTCTTCGTTCAAACAGGTCTTCGAACAGTATTAAAAATGTATCACAGTCGAGCAAAGAGAAAACGAAAGCAAATTTATTTTTCTCTAAGCTGGGCCGTCCACAAATACTGTAACTTAACTGCAGTTTTTCTCAGGCACGGCTTTCGGCCTTAAATCGATTTATCACTACACAATGCAAACGCTTGTACACAATATTAAACTCCAAAACACACATGAATATGAATCTGAATATTTGTTCAAAATGAAGTTTGAAAATGCCCGCGTTCCAACACCATATAAATGTAGCGACAATGACTATTTTTGGGGAAATATTAGCTTAAATGGGGAATAATATTCATCAGCTGATGAATATGCATTACGACTACACAAATTAAACTATACCAAATAAGGAATAGGCTAGACCTCACCGTATATGAATAATTAACACGATTCTTCGTAGTAATTATTAATATAGGTCGGCAAAATATTATCAATTATCAGGATAAATTTTCAAGTGATTCAAATTTAATTGTTATGCACTGTCCGTTTACCTGGCCTATAAACATCAAAATTATCCTTCCTGTGGCCACCAGAAATGATATTTTCGTGTAAGGCACTTTAGATATTTTAATATAAATTAAGTAGAGCTTTGTAACATAAGATCGACAATTTTCATTGACTTCAAGTGGAACAATATGAGACAGATTCAATTCAAAAGGTTATAGAGTTTAATAAAGCAAACTAAAGATTACATGAACTACTTAAATCACGCAGGAGTAAATATGCATAGCAAAGCAAACAATTAACAAAACGATTGCAATACAAAATATTAGAGAGAGAGAGAGAGAGAGAGAGAGAGAGAGAGAGAGAGAGAGAGAGAGAGAGAGAGAGAGAGAGAGAGAGAGAGAGAGAGAGAGAGAGATGAGGGAGTGTGAGAGAGATGGAGATGAGAGAGATGAGATGATCTTCAGTTCAAACAGTTCAATCATGAGACCCCAAAAGGCTTAATCAGATGTTATAGACAACCTTAAAACAGCATTTCTTTTTAGATTTATACTTGCTTTGGCGAGGCCCGTTTGTGAGGTTGTTTGAAAGAAAGCGTCGGCTGAATGTGTCCGGAGTTTCGTTCTTGACGCAGGTAGATATCTGTCAGCTCGAACAAACGATAATTAAGTCTTAGAGTTGTTTCGTTCTTGAATATACTTAACGAAGGAAAACTGTCAACTGAGTTAGATCACGAGAAAGAAAAACTTAGGTTAAAACGAAAGTTAGAAAGAAAACGAAGAACTCGGTTGAGTTCTTATTGAAGACGGTTCTCTCTGGCGAAGACTGCTTGCTAAGAAAGACGTCGCGCTCCAGGTTTTGAAGGAGCTAGAGACACGCCTTCATACGGGCCTGATCCAATCGTTTGGGAGGAGGAGTGTCAGCAAACTTCTGTGTTTGCAAAGATACCCACCCTCCGAGTCAGGTGCGAAGAGGATAAAACTTTAGTAAAAATACACTTCTAAATTGGTATTAATAAAAACATGCATCATATCGCATTTTGGGTTAGTTATTCGATCTTATTCGATTTCGCTGGTTACAATCATACCAAGCGCGGCATTCCTGCGAGCTGGTGAGATGACGATACCTGATTCTTCGTGATTAAAGCATATCAAGTTGATTACATATCATGAAAGCTTATATTTATAGCAGTTTGCCACAATAGAATCATGCAACATCACAAGAAAAGCATTTCACACATTTACAACAGTATTTTGATCACACATCAGGAAACTGAGGGTTTCTATGTGTGTCTGTGTGTGTGTGTGTGTCTGTGTGTGTGTGTGTGTGTGTGGTGGGGAGTTCATCTAGCGTTCGTCGGACGTGGTGGACTCTCGTCCACCCCGCCTCCGGGGAAGTAGATGTGTATGGTATTGATAAATTTGATGAGTTTAAAACGGGGTACAATGTCTGTTTTGTTTGAAAAGCGTCTATCCTTCTCATGCGGGGATCATGAGATTCCCTCACGGGATCTCCAGATAGGTTGGTGGCCGTTGTCACATGTCCATGCGACAGAACCTTCTTTATCTTGAGAAGATCATTAACTGTCCCGTGTCTCTGAATGGAAGAACGGGGCTTTCTTTTGACACATTTAAGCTGCTGTTTCAGTAATGTAATCAAAAGACTGACGTGATCAGTTTGGAGGAGTGGAGGGATGTTAACTATCTAGAATATAATTAATGTTATCAGATGACCATCTCGGTGCCGTTACAATATATATATATATATATATATATATATTTACACATTTATTATATATATATGTATATATATGTATTTACACACTTTCTACATAGAGATGTACATCCATCTAGTGGTTAAACTATGATATTGCATGATATTTATGCTCACTATCCCACCAGATGGCACCAATCTGATTAAAAAAAATGTTTTCTGTAGGTCTAGTCTCT